>CAUYRH010046129.1:0-67793 GCA_963574655.1 Perodicticus potto
AAGTTGGGGTCAGGGAAGGTGAATTAGAGGGAGGAGTTTTGATCATGACTAGATCTCCAGGAGGGAAAAGTTCCTGTTTTAGTTAGTATGTCCCTCCCCAAACGGGGAGCAGGACTTTCAGGGATGATTAGGGAGGCATGAGACAGCAAGTCATCACAATTGCAGGGGCTGGGAGAAAAATTTGGTAACCGGCTGTCCAGACACCCCCTGTATAGTTATGGATTTGGGAGATAAAAGACCAGGATTAGAGAGAAGTACAGAAAAAGTTGCTCCAAAAATATGGAACGCTTCACGAATTTGCGTGTCATCCTTGCGCAGGGGCCATGCTAATCTTCTCTGTATCGTTCCAATTTTAGTATATGTGCTGCCGAAGCAAGCACGGAATTGTAGTTTCTAGAGTAAGGCATTTTAAATCCTTTAGAGTACAGTGGTTCTCAGCCTTCCTAATGCCACGGCCCACAGCTTGGGAACCGCCGCTTTAGAAAGTTTCATTTTTCCTCTAATGCAGCGGTTCTCAACCTGTGGTTCGCGACGCACAGGAACTGTGTTAAAGGACCGCGGCATTAGGCAGGTTGAGAACCACTGCTCTAATGGAAGCAGGAAGGCTTGAAACATCCAGATACAGTGTTTGCTTTCAATTCATGAAAATTACCACCTGCTAAGTGAATGTTATCAGATTAGCCTGGCCTTGTTTAAAAGATTCATGATTAAATGTATTAAAGTAGAAAGTAGTTGTACAAATAGTCTGTGTCAGAGGCGAGTAAAGCATTTTGAGGACATGCCTTGTGTTTACTGTTTGACATCCAGTTTACCTTATGTTTACTTGGAATAATGACAGAATGGCTTTGCATTTGACCTGACTGCAGTGAGGGGAGCCAAGAATAAGCTGGCTGACCAAGGGAAGACACAGGAGAGGAAGGACAGGAGGTCTGTTCACCTTGGGGGCGGTTGTTTCTGAGTTTCTGACAGTCTTCTAAGCTGTGAAATAACTGCGTCTGGCAGTCCACCAAAGAGAACGAAGATGTTTTATTTTCTCAGAAGAGGTCTGAGAGTGAGAACTGTCCGCTGGTGGATGCCTGGGCACGGGTCTGCAGAGCGCTCGGCTGACCACAGAATTACAGTGAGCTGTGTCTCCCCCAATATTGATTCTTAAATGGTCCATTAAAGAAACATTGAGCTGTTAATATGGTGAGTTAAGAGCACATATGTACTTAATTTAAGCCTCTAGTCCCCATCAGCTAAATGTGAGCACATGTGTACTTAAATTAAGCCTCTATTCCCCATCAGCTAAATGTGAGCTGGAAGTCAGTGGGTTCATGATGCATGCTTTTCCTGAAGCCTAGATTTGGGGACTGCAGTTAGCTTATACTTTTCCTCAAGATGAGAGGTCTGTGGTCTCAGTACTTATACAACTACAGGCTCTTGTTCAGCGGCCAGCTCTGTCTGCACAGACACTTGCCACCACTCTTCTGTTGCTGCACCTTGAGGAGAGGCTGTTCCTAGGGCCTCAGCCTTCTGTGGACAGGGTGGCGGGATTGCAGGCGCGGCACACCTGCCCCCAAGAGCCGTCCCACCCTTACACGTACACAGTTTGCTGACTCTGGATGTTCTCCCTGGTAATAAATTAATTATTGATTATATGGTAATTATTAATGATCAGTTCAGCACTTTTGTGCTTTTAATACCTGGCTACAGGATTAATATTTAACCACTCACATCTGAGCTCAGCAGCATCTCTCCCTCCCTTCTGCCCTCCCACCTTCACAGGCCGGCCCCTCGCTGTGTCCTCAGTGCTCACCTGGCCAGGACCTCTGGATCCCTCCAACTCCTGGTCTCCCTCAGGCACCTCACCTGGTGCCAGCCCTGTCCTGCCCACCCTGTCGCACTCTGTCCCCCTTGCTCACTTGCCTTTGGCCTCTGTTCTTCATTCCAGCAGAGACCACACTGCTCAGGCCTCCTGGCCCACTGCCTCACAACTGTCTCCTCCCCTCCACTCTGCCTGTCTGTCCTCCTGGTGATCTTGGACATGGTCTGCCCCAAACCCACCACGTGTCACTCTCACCGTCCCCCTTCTGAGGGTAAAGACCAAGCACGGGGTGGGCATGTTCTGTGGCCTTTCGCTCTGCCTGGATCCTTCTCTCCTGCCCCCACACTCCCTCTGGCCACAGATGCACAGGCGCTGACCAGCAGGAGCACTGCCCCTCTGTGCCCCTCGGCTGCCAGGCCCCCCTCAAGCCGGTCTGTGTTGTCATTTTGTTTCATTGTCTTGTGGTGTTCTTTATCCTGGAAAGACAAGAAAAGCCATAGCAAGGGCCACCTACGGCCATTTGTGGACAGCAGGAGAGACAGGGCAGAGTATCCTGAGAGTTTTCCAGGAGCTCATTTACTAAGTACACACCTGGGAGGGCAGATGAGTGGCTGTACAACTTGTTCCCAAATTTTGGTTTCTTGCTCATGTGGTCTTGAGCAGGTCACTTCATTCCTCCAGGCCTGTTTCCCCAGCTCTTAACCCAGGTCAACAATGATCACTTTATATTATTTTCTAAGGAATAGATGGACTAGGGCTTAATGAATAACATGCTCCTGTATGCCAGGCTCCGTTATAAAGCTGATAATAACTAGCATAATCCTGACAATCACCCATGCAGGGAACTCTATTGTTAACCCCATGTTAGACATGAGAAACTAAGAGATCGAAACCCCAAGTCCTGGGCCCCAGGAGCAGGGCTGGGGTGGCGCATTCTCTGGTGTCTGCTCGGCTTTCCCTCATTCCAGCCAGACCTGGAGCCTTTGGTAGGGAGAGGGTCTTGCTGGCTGTGACCCTGATCCCTTATGTGTTAAGTAGGTGTTATTCTGGGGGCAAATGAGGGTGAATTACAGGAGCCTCGGGTGTGATTTACCAAGTTGTTTAAAAGGTGAGAGATCTGAAAACACAGAGGAAAAGGAGTTAGGGTTATTAAAATGTATTGGATTATAAATACAGAGCCAATTCAAACTAGCTTAAGCACAACAACAACAAAATTATTACAGGGATGTGGGAGAGAACTTCCCAGAATGGGAACACAGCCATCTTAGTAGCACCTGCCTGGCTGTCCTGGCTTCCTGTCCTCTCCCCGCCTCTGCATGTGCCGGGTTGCAACCCCGGGTCTCAGTGTTAGCATCCTCTAGACAGCGGTTCTCTACCTTCATAATGCCACGACCCTTTAATACAATTCCTGTGGGTCGCGACCCCCAAGTTGAGAACCGCTGCTCTAGAGAGACAGAGGCAGTGAATAGGACGCCTACATAACAAGACACACTGATGTTAGGAATAGGCTCATGAGATCTTAAAGGCTGGCAAGTCTAAACTCTGCAGGGCAGGCTGGCTGGCTGGAGACCCAGGGGAGACTTGCAGTTCAAGTTTGGAGGCAGAACTCCCATCTTCCCTTGGGAGGTCCGTCTTCCTCCGTTCAGGTCTTGGGACTGATGGGATGAGACCTGCCCACACTAGGGGGGACAGTCTGCTTTACGCAAAGGCTGCTGGTCTAAATTTTATTTGCTTCTAAAAAAAAAAAAAATGCCTTCACAGCCACATCTGGTGAGGTAGTTAGGTAAAGACTGGGCTCCGTGGCCCAGCCAAGTCGGCACATACCCTCCCCACTGCAGTCTCTACATGCACGTCCCTCTGTGCCTTTCTGCCGCTCTCTCGGGCTTGCTCCCTGGGACGCTGCTGCTCCTCTCACTGAGTCAGTCTCCTGCCTTCCCAGTGAGGACAGGCTTCCTCTGGCTCTCTGGACCGTCGGGGAAGCGGGTGGGCTCCTGGACGTGCTGTAGCAACTGCTGCTCAGTGACTCTCTGCCACGACACTGGCTGCCATGTAGCCTTATGGGCCCGGGGCTGATGTCACTGTTGGATGTGCCTCCATTCCTGTCTCTTTGTTTTGCTTCTAGAGTCTCAGGGAAGGGGGAGTCCTAATCACAGAAGATGCCTGTGGTCCAGCTGGCTAAGTCCAGGCCAGTAGACCACGTTCTGTGGCCATGGCTGTGTGCAGCCACAGTGGTGGTGTGCAGAGACAAAGGGCCTAGACAGGAGCTGAGCAGGTGCTCCTTAGAGACAGGCGGAAATGCCGTGGAACTGCAATTACCCAGTTGCCTCTGGGGTATCAGTCACTGTTGAGAAACATAAGACACGTGCGTCCCTGTGGACTTTCATGGGCTCACTTACGCTGCTCCACCCTTGAACGACGTTGTTGGGTTGTGGAGGCTGATCACCAACATTACGTTTGGCCTTGATCCCACACCTTGGCTAAACCACCTTCTTTGCTCTCACCTTTTCCTATCCAGAGGATGACGTGGACCTGGAAGCGCTGGTGAATGATATGAATGCGTCCCTGGACAGCCTGTACTCATCTCGCAGCATGCAGTCGGACACGGTGCCCCTCCTGCAGAACGGCCAGCACGCCCGCAGCCAGCCACGGACCCCCAGCACTCGGCCCCTGCAGCCACAGGTGTCCCCGAGGCAGAAAGTGCAGCGCTCCCAGCCTGTGCACATCCTCGCCGTCAGGTGGGCCCAGGATCTGAGCCGCTAAGAGCCAGAGCTGTCAGCAGACATGGAACACTGCTCTCTGGATTAAACGGTGCTGGGAGGGGACAGTGGGCCGTGCACAATCAGGAGGCAGATAAATCCCTTTTATGGGGTGACGGCTATGGTGAGTGTGCAAGGTGTACTGTCCCGGTTCAGCTCCAATCTGTCCACTGAGCGCCCGGGTGGGCCAGGCTCCGTGCTAGGAAGAGGGGCCTTAGGAAAGCCATCAAAGGAAAGATGCTTGGGACAGAATGAAGGAATGTCCATACGGTCAGATGAGTGCCCAGGTCCTGGACACTGAGTAAGGTATGGAGACCAGCAGCAACCATGTCCCCTGGGGTTTGTCAGAGCCACACTTCACCATGTTCCCGGCATGCTTAGCAGGAGGCGTGTCTTCTCTGTGGGAACAGGGAGGCTGCAACAAGAAACGTGGCTGGGAACATTGCGGAGCTTGCCCGGTGGTGGCAGATCTCTGAGCTGGATGTCCAGGGTTTAGCAGGAGTCAGATAGGTAAAAGGCAGTTTCCAAGCAGAGAAGCCGATGCAGAGGTGGGAGCAGGTCCTAGAGGGCTTTACAAGGTGGGAAGGTTTGGAGCAGGTGAGTGAGGAGACTGTGTCTGGGTTTTGGCAACATCTTTCCGGCTGCCCTGTGTCGGAAGGCAGCAGAGCCACCAGGTTGGAGGGAATAGTGCTGACCAGGACGGAGAAGGAGGGGGCTCTGGGCACACTGCAGAGGGAGAACAGCCGGGTTTTCTCTACCTTGAACTCGGGAGGGAGGGCACTGAGGTATGGAACCCACGTGGGGGGTGCCTCAAGTGCCTGAAAGGAGGTGTCCAGAGAATGCATTAGGCAGTCGTGAGGAAGGGGAAACTGTTGAGAGCACCATGACACTGACTCTGAAGTCAAGCTGAGACCCGGGGCAGCTGGCAAGGACCTGCTTACCCCAGGCCACGTGGGGTGGGCGAGGGCCACCAGAGACCACACCTGCCATGCTGGGCCTTCTCAGGGACACTGGAGGGGTGTCTGCCAGGGTCCTCCCCTTCCCTCACCAGCCTCTGTCCAGCTGAGCTTCTGCTGTTCTTTTCTCGCCACTGCATCTTCTGGAGAGCTCCATTCTTTGTTTCCAGGAACTACTAAGGGGTTTCTTTCCTGGTCTGACACCGTGAGTCTTCTGCAGCCCAGACACTCGCTTCATGGGCTGCTCTTTCTTAGGGACCCAAGCCTGGGGCCTGCGGTCAGCTGCCTCTCAGGCTTCCTGCTTTTTGTCATGTTTGTTCACCAGCATCAGCTTGGCACCTCTCCCAATGTGTGTCCACTTTTGCTGTCCAGAGAATAGCCCTGGAGGGAGGACTGTCTCAGAACCTGTCTCGGGCCCTGAGGAGGGATGTCTGGAGGGAGAACTCCTTTCTCCTGTGAACCACCAGCATCCCTCAGTTGCCATCCATGGTGATCTGGAGGGGCCTTAGGACGACATAGTTGCTGCTACTTGGCGAAGGTGTCCCAGGGTGGGTTGGTGGAGGCCAATGGTGGCAGAAAGCCTGGCTCCCTGTCAGAGCCATTGCCCAGGACCCTGGAGCCTCGAGTTGAGACCTTGCTTGCCCTGCGTGCCCTGGGCTGCCTGTGCAGTCAGGCAGGCCTGCTCTACGAGGCAGAAGAGCCGCCCCTGCAGGTGCCAGGCGCTGTTCTTGGGCCCCACCTCTACCCCTGATGCTCTTTCTGATAAATAGCTGTTTCTTACCTCCAGGTGAATTTAAAAATGTGGACAGTTATCTAGAATCACCAAAAGATGCACTTTGTGACGTGAAGCCGTGTCGAGCGCTTGCTGTGTGCAGGCCGTGTTTAGCGCCTCGTTTATTGATGGGTGTCAGGGCCAATCCAAGCCTTACCTTAGGCTGCGTGTGTAACCACAGCTCAGCGGTTGGTAACTAGGCCCCCACCTGGTGAGCGGAGAGCAGGCTGAAGACCCCGGCTGAAGGTGGTAGCAGGTGCCGGGGAGGGCCAAGGAACACGGCACATGCTGAGGGAGCCCCTGTGGCTGCCGTGCCCCCCAGGGGCGCAGGTGAAGGCAGAACAGAAGCTTGGAGAAGGCGGAGAAGGCCTGACAGACAGCTTGACAGTGGGACTCACTTTTTAAGGAAGAGGTGCCCAGGTGAGAATAAAGGAGACCACAGGTGTGTTTAACCTGGACACATACCCAGGTGGGGTGAAGGTATGGAAAGCTGCAGCCACCCCCTATGCTGTCCTTGCCACCGTCCCCGACACCCCTAGATCTCAGCACCCCCTTCATGGTCATTTTCCTTTGGGGATTGTTGGGGATGTAACTGCTCCTTGTGGGCCTCTTTGGATTTTTTCATCTTTGTGTCCTGTCCCATAGTTTCGCGTTAGGCAATGCGTGTTGCTGCCATAAAGTCAACACGGTACTTCTTAAAATGCCCAAAACAACCCAATAAAGAGAGAAGCTTTTGTGAGGAACTCAAATACCAGACTATCTATAGATGGTTCTGAAAGAAAAAAATGAAGCTGCCATCCTTTGAGGTTAAGTCACTGGTAGAAGGCTGTGGGCCGGGATATATTGAACACGGTCCTGACTGTGCTTCTTGGTCATGTCCTATATGGCAAGGGCTAGACATGTCTGCTGGACGTGTTGCCAAGGCCGAAGCCGTTCTGGGAAGAGTGGGATTTGTTAGCAGTAAAAATAAACTTTCTGGCACAGGCCATCATAGAAATGTCTTTCCTGTATTTCACAATACTGATTTCCTTCTTTCATGCCACGTGAGCTTTTGTATTTTTAAATCAGTGCGTCATTTCCTGGTCTATGTGGGCTGGCTAGACAGGCCTTCCTTTAAATCAAGGTCAGTTGGTAAAAAGAAAAAAAAGGGTCACAGAGTGAGTTTCTTCAGTGGCAAACTTCCCAGGAAACTAAAGGACTGTTGACTTTGTGAAGTTGTAAAAATAGTCAAAAAAGAAAATTACTTGAAGACACAGCCTACACCAGGGGCGTCTGGGTGTATTTACTCTAGGAGTAAGACTGGGAATGCTGAGCAGAGATAGGGGCCCAGCCCTGCAGCTGGAGGTTTCTCCCCCGTCCTGGAAAGTAGAAGTCTGTGGGTCGGATGGGGTCTGCTCAGGAGTGGAGGGAAGAGGTCGTGTTCCCAGGAGAGCCCTGGAGATGTGGGCTTGGGGAAGGGTAACTTGGTGGCGTCCTTGCTTTGAATGTGAACCTGATTTTTCTGCTCCTTTTATAATTGGATCCAATTCATCATCCTGCGCTTGTTTTGCTTAGTTGTATGACAAGTGAGTTTTGCATTTTTTGGAGGAGGCAGCAGGTGTCCCTGGAGAAGGGACAGGAGTATAGAGCTGATGCAGACTCAGCCAGGAACTTCTAAGGTGACGTACACCCAGGCGTTGGTGCTCTGGGAAGGTAGAGGACATGAAGCGATGATTTCCAGTCAGTTCTGTTTCCGTGCTTTTTGTATGAGTAAGCATTCATCTCACAATTCAGATGGGGACACACAAAGCCTTTTCTCGTGATTTTATTTGCTTAGATAAATGTTCATTTCAAGGACATTGAAAAATGTATTTATTGTCAGGAAAATGCTGCTTTAAACCTTTTCGCACATCAGGAATTCATTGAACAAAACTAAGGAGGCGTGCTGAGGGTTGGCTGCTGCCCATCACACGTTGAGCGTCCTCAGCTGTGAGTGCGCACTCAGAGGGCAAAGCCACGCTTCCTCAGCCCAGAGATGTTTAACCAAAGGAGGAATCAGTGTTCTGTGGATCTGAGAATGACAGTGTTTAAGTTTTCATTTTAATCCTAGCAGTCTGGGAGGCCAAGGGAGAGGCTCCCTTGAGCTCAGGAGTTTAAAACCAGCTTGAGTCAGAGTGAGACCCCATCTCTACTAAAAATAGAAAAATAGCAGGGCACTGTGATGGGTGCCCATAGTCCCAGCTACTTGGGAGGCTAAGGCAGGAGGAGTGGGGAGCCCAGGAGTTTGAGGTTGCTGTGAGCTATGATGCCACGGCACTGTAGCCTGGGCAACAGAGGAGTGAGACTCTATCTCAAAAAAATTAAATAAATAAAATAATAATTATTTAGTTTTATTTTTAGTTTTGGTAAAATACATATAACAGGCTGGGTGTGGTGGCTTACACCTGTAATTCCAGCACTTGGGAGGCTGATGCGGGTGGGTTACTTCAGCTCATAAGTTGCGGACCAGTCTGAGCCAGAGCGAGACCTCGTCTCTAAAAATAGCCGGGCATTGTGGTGGGCACCTGTAGTCCCAGCTACTGGAGAGGCTGAGGCAAGAAAATCGCTTAAGCCCAAGAGTTGGAGGTTGCTGTGAGCTGTGACCCCATGGTACTCTACCAAGGGTGACAAAGTGAAACTCTGTTTCAAAAAAAAAAAATTACATATAAAATTTACCATATAAACTATTTTTAAGTGTGCCTGTGAGTAGTAATGTGCACTCACATGCTCGCTTGTACAGTCCGCAGGAATTTTTGCTCTTGTAGACTTGTTTGTTCCCATTAAACAGCCCCCATCCCTGGCAACCCCATTCCCCTGTCTCCTCTGCAGACCTCACATACGTGGCATTGTGCAGTGTGTATCTTTTTTGGACTGTCTCATTGCACTCAACAATGTCCATGGTTCACCCATATGGCAGTGTGTGTTGGGATTTCCTTCTGTTTTATGGCTGAGCAGTATCCTTATGAGGATAAACCCCATTTGTCTATCTGTTCACGCGTCGTTGGACCCTGGGTTATGTCCGCCTTTTGGCTGTTGTGAACACAGGTGCACCATTGTCTCCTAGAAGCCCAGTTTTCAGCTCTGTGCGGTAGACCCTAGCAGTGACAGTGCTGGGTCACATGGGCAGTGGCAGCTTTTAACAAGCGCTTGTCTCTTGCCTTCTAGGCGCCTTCAGGAGGAAGACCAGCAGTTCAGAACCTCGTCGCTGCCGGCCATCCCAAACCCTTTCCCTGAGCTCTGTGGCCCTGGCAGCTCCCCTGTGCTGGCGCCAAGTTCCTTACCTCCGAGCCAGGCTGCTGCCAAGCAGGTGAGTACCCCTGGCTGGAGCCCAGGCCGCGGGAGCTCCAGAGCTGTGCTGGTTCATTGCTTGGAGAATAGAGACAGAAATCATGGGATCTTTGCTCTTGGTCCACTGTATTTGTTGTCTTATGGGGCTTTTTAATTTATTAGTCAAAATTCCACCTACTGTGTTCAGGATGTAGCTGTATGTTTTAGAAAGACTCTAACCTCATAAAAGTGGGAAATGGTACCGGAGGTGGCAGGTTCAAACCCAACCCCAGCCAAAAACTGCAACAACAACAACAAAAAAAAGGTGGGAAATGGTAATAGTAATTCGATGATTAAAGATGAACTTTAGTTCTTTGAAAGAAAAATTTGTCATTAAATCATCCTCATTTAATAATTGTAGGTAAATTAGGTACGAAAACACCAGGCTCACTCGGACACCTGAAAATTTGCGTGTTGTAGTTCTGATTCTAAATTTGATCTTCTCGAGGCAAAAGTGTTTTCACTTGGCCCAGAAGCTACCCCTTTGAACTTGCAGTTTCTGTTTTTTTTTTTTTTTTTTTTTTAAAGAGGTTTATCATTATTATTATTTATTTTTTTTTTTTGCAGTTTTTGGCCAGGGCTGGGTTTGAACCCGCCTCCTCCGGCATATAGGGCCAGCGCCCTACTCACTGAGGCACAGGCGCCGCCCTGCAGTTTCTTTTTTAAAATAGGTCTGTGAAGTAGATACATTTCTTGTGTAGCCATCTCCCCCAGATGAGGAAACTGAGTCCAGAGAGTTTCAGTGACTTCGCCGAGGTCACATAGCCAGTAAGTCAACTTAGCGGAGAGACGGGTTGTCAGGAGCTGGAGGAAGGTGCGTTCATAGGCTCTGGAAGGAGAGCCAGGAGGGACGGTGGTGATAATTATAATAATAACAATCTCTGATATTTATTGAATGATTTCCAAGAGCCAGGATTTGTTCTATGTGGTTTGTGTTTATCTATTTATTTATGTTTGTTTATTTCTCAAACCAACGGTATGAATGAAGTAGGATTCTTCTATTCTGCAGTTGAGAAAGCAGAGGCGGAGCGGGGTCCTGGCTGAGACCCGGGGGTGGGGCTGCGTGTGAGCTGACCTCAGGGGCCAGGACCTGAGGCTGGAGCCACCACATTCACAGGCTTCCCAGGACCTGGACTTAACGCCTCCTAACCACATGTGGTTCAGATGTTCCTTTGCCTTCTGCTAGAATCGTTCTCTCCTCTTCCTCCCTCCCACCCAACCCGTGACTGCTCCCAGGCATGAGAGGCCAGCAGTCCCCTTTCTCCACTCAGCCACCTGTCCTGTGCCACCAGGGTCTGTGCTCGGCAGCTCCCGTCCAAGGGCTGCCCCCGTTCTGCCCGTAAGCGGCATCGTAGCGCTATCAAAATTTAGAAGGTGAGGTAAGTGTTTCCCGCCCGGGAGCCAGCGCCGGCTGGGCTGTGGCTCCTTGTCACATGCCTGAAGTCCATCTGGGATGTCCTCCTTGGTGACCTTGTGTTTCAAATAAGGATCCAGACAGACTGTCTATGGATTTGTCACTGAGGTTGTTTACAAAGTTACCCATCCTAAAATAAGACCGTAAAAATATTATCTGGCCGTCTTAGCCACTGGCAAAGAAGACTGGCCTCCACCCCCGTGGATTGTCCAAATTTGTAAGCGGAATAAGGAAACCCGGGAATTTTGCCTGCTGGTAGTTTTCTTGGGACCTGAGTCAGTTCCCAAGGAGAGCATTGCCTCGGTGTCTGTGTATGTTGCCCAAATTCCTCAAGCCTCCTGGGACAAGCCAGAGCAGGAAAGAGGTTTCTGACTTAGCACTCACTACTTGTAGAAAGTCATGATTCCTTTTTTTTTTTTAACTGCTCAAAGGGACATTTCTTTATGGCACTTGATTCTGCCTCTTGATCTCATGCAAAGTGTTTGATGGGTGTGGCTGGCAGCACGTGCCAAGTAACCTCTGGCCTCTGCTGAGACCCCTTTGGTCGAGGATGATGGAGTGAGATGAGGTTGGACACAGGTTTGAGCCCAGTCCTTGCCCCTTTCTTGATGGAAAGAGAAATCTGAAAACATTTCTCCTTTCGTACGAAGCCAGAGGATATAACGCTGGGCCCAGAGTTGAGAACTCTGGAGTAGCAGCAAGTGCATGAAGCAGCCCCAAGTATCGGGACCCACACACAGTGGCTTCGTCCCCTGGGAAGAACCCAGTCCGTGTGGGAGGAGAGGAGAGCACAAAGCTCTTTGGAAGGGAACGGAGGAAAGCGGGGTAAGGAGGAGACTCTTCATTCACACCGTTGTGGTCACTAGTAAGGAGATTCATGGTCCAGGTGGGGACGGGGAGGAAAAAGCAGAAATGACGCGTAAACTTCCCTGCGGAAGGAAAACTCCTTTCTGCCCCAGGCTTCATAGCCAAAGGATTGAACAGTTCCTGCGTAGGTGAGTTAGTAGCTGTTCTCCTGCCTCTCTGGGTTTCCTTTCTGAGTGACTCCTTGGTGGCTGCAGAATGGGGCAGGAATGGTCAGAGGCTGCGGTCTAGAAAGCAACGGCCACCAATGGACTGGGGCTCCTTCCGCACACCTGCGGCCGGGGCAGGGCGCAGCGCCAGGGTCTCACTCACCTCCCGGCTCAGTACCTGAGAGGGCTGGGGGCTGCAGGACTCCAAGAAAGGGAGAAGGGACTTCTGCAGGAAAGCATCGCAGGAGGAGGGCCCCCTGCACGCCTCTCCCCGTGGCATTCGTCAGATGCTGCCTCCCGCTGACTCCCTTCCTTCAGCTGTCACTTTGAGCCCCTGTGACGTTCTCAGTTCTCTGCTAGTCCCTGAGACGAAGGCCTTGGCTGCAGCATGCGCCCTCCTCTCTAGGAGCTAGTGTGCTGGTGACGGTGAGTGACAGGCATGTGACGGAACAAAGAAGTCACGCTGTCCCCAGGAGGATGGGGAATCTCCCACAGTGCTCCGAGTCCTCCACCTGGGGACCCTGGAGGCTGTAGCAGCCCCTGGCAGTGTCTGTAAGTTTTCCCATGATGACCTCACTCCAGGTTTGGACCCCACTGTGGCCAAGTTCTTGCCACGTGCTGTGCTGGGAGGGCCCAGGGTGCCTGTGGGGCTCACCTGAGTTACCTTCTGGGTTCCAAACAAGCATCTCTGATCCAACAAACTGAGCAAAGGGAACAACTTCTGATGGGAGATCACCGTGCGGGGACAGAGGGCATGCGTTCTTTCTGCCTGGCTCACCTGCTGACATCCAGGGTCTGCTTCCTTCCCTGGGCCTGGGGGCTGGCCTCACCAGCCCTGGTCTGGCTTGGTGCCACCTGCCCTGGAGCCCCTCAAGTCTTCAGCCAGGGCACCCCTGAACACAGCTGCTCAGGGTAGCCTGTCCCCCTGCCTGGCAGTCGGGCCCTCAGTGGATGCAGGTGGTGCCTGGAGCCTGCGAACCTGGACTTCTGACCCCTGCTCGTGGTCCTTCCTGGTGATTGGGGTGATCATGAATAATGTGAGTAGTTTGGGAATTGTCTGTCTTAAGGCTCAGGCTTCTTGAATTATGTGTTTTGTTTTATTTTATGAATTTTAAAGCAACCAAGTTTTGGTTTGCTGGTTAATATTTATAGATGAGAGTCTATTGTCCGTGCATTTCCCTAGGGTTATACTCTGTGGCTTTGCAGGTGAAGTGAGAGAACCCCGCACCTGTTCATGCACAGGAGATGACGGTTAGTGGAGGGAATGTCCCCTGTGCCCCCTCCGACCCCCCAATCATAGTGATAAGATTTCACATTGTGTCTGTTGGTGATGAGCACAGTCATCCTTGGTTATTTTAAATCAGATGAATGAGTCTTGTCTGAAGGTATAGCTTCCATCCTTTATCTAAACTTTTAATTTTACTTAACCGATTTAATTTACTTAAGTTGTTTACTAGTATCTCATCGTTGATTTACCAAAAGTGCACATGCCTAGGGAATTCTGTTCAAGTTCTTTTCTCCAGAGGGTAGTGAAATCCAATTAGTATCAGTAAAGCTGGATTTTTGTGGTGAAAATCAACAAGGAATATGTCACTGCTTTGTGACTCGTTTGAAAAGGACAGGCTGTCGTGGGGGGTTCTGAGCCCTTGAGCCGAGCTCCATGCCCCAGCTGGACCCCAGCTTGAAGGGGTTGAGCCCATGGTCTAGTCGGCACCCCCGGACTGCCATGGTGAGGTTCCCCTTCCTCTGAGTGCCTCAGTTGACCGAGGCCACCAGGGCCCTACTTTGTGTCAGGCCCACAGGGGCCTGCAGAGTCGCCTGCCCAGCACCTGGCCCCGGCTGTGCTGCTGAATCTTGCATTTGTCTGATGGCAACTCTAAGTGCCTACTGTGTGCGTGACTGGTGCCAGTGACAAGGGTCTAAGTGCCTACTGTGTGTGTGACTGGTGCCAGTGACAAGGGTCTAAGTGCCTACTGTGTGCGTGACTGATGACAGTGACAAGGGTGCAAGAGTACAGCAGAGGTGTGTGGGCCTCCCCTCTGTCCTGCGGGAGCCAGGGGCACCCTCCTGAACTTCGGCCAAGAACTGGAGTGGGGCCTGTTGGGAGACTTCTGCCTGGGCAGGCCCCTGTCTGCTGCCAGCACTTCTGGTTGGGGATGTGGCCATCAGTGTGCCTGGAGCTGGCCCACGGACTTTGGGGGGAGGCGCACTGCAGAGGCAGGAGATCCTCACACTTGTAATCCTGGCACTCCAAGAAGCTGAGGCAGGTAGGTCTGCTGAGCTCAGGAGTTCCAGACCAGCCTGAGCAAGAGCAAGACCTCATCTCTACTAAAAGCAGAAAAACAGGCATGGTGGCAGGCCCCAGAAACTCCAGCTACTGCCAGAGGATCAGTTGAGGCTAAGAATTTGAGGTTGCTATGAGCGATTGACGCCACAGCACTCTACCCAGAGTGATAGAGTGAGACTCAGTCTCAAAAAAAAGAAAGAAAATACCAAACCTTGACCCAGACACACGTATGCTGCAGAGACCCTAAGAGGCAGATGAGCCCTGCCATGGCCTCAGCCCTAGTGACCATGTCCCGTTGCACCCGTTTAGTGGCACAGGAAAGAAAAGGGGAGCAGCATGTTGCTTTCCTCCTGAGGTGCCAGCTGAAGTTGTAGCAGGCTCCACGAGATTGCATGGAGCAGCATGTGTGCAGAGATGACTGATTGCTCAGACCTGGGCTGTGGGACCTCACTGTGGAATCTTCCCAAAGGTGACCCTGGTCCCAGTGTTCTGAACCTGGCTGTTTGCCATTTGAGGAGCAGCAGCTCCACGTGGCAGGGCGTGACTGTGCCCCTGCCTGGGAAGGAGGAGCCATTTGTTCACAGCCTCTGCTCAGCCCCAGGCAAGCCTGGCCCACCAGATCTTGGAATAAATCTGACCTCTACATTTTGCACATTTCAGTTTTCTGTAGCCCCCATGTCGCACAAAGCAGCTCCCTTGCGGGCAGGTCTGTGCTTTGGGCGTGCTCCCAGGTCTGGGTGTGCCCACAAAGGTTTGAGATTTGAGCCTGGGTGTTGCCCTGTTGGGCTTACCATGCTCGGCACAGTGTCCTCCCTGATGGGCACTGGGGTGGTGTCCAGAGGGTTCCACAAGCTGGGGTGATGGCCGAATCTTAAAAGGATTACATGAAGTCAGACTTTGAAATGACACCCTGCATACGCAGCTAGAAAAGTGTCAGGAATGGGCAGCATCTGTGGCTCAAAGGAGTAGGGCCCAGGCCCCATATGCCGGAGATGGCAGGTTCAAACCCAGCCCCGGCCAAAAATTGCAAAAAAAAAAAAAGAAAAGGAAAAGAAAAAGAAAAGTGTCGGGAAAAGCACAGGAGCAGGGCCACTACTGTGTGAGGGAGAGAAGGACTGGGTCAGGTAGACACTCTGCCCGAGTCACAAGTCCAGCCTGATCTTTTGGGAATGGCTGGTTTGACCATTCTGTGTTCAAAGAAGTAGGTTTTCCAGAAGTCAGTGTCTTTGTTGTGAACTGTATTGGATGCCATTGGCCTCCAAGAAGGGCCCCGTCATGTGGAAAAAGTGGAGGTACCAGGTAGTGGGAAGTGGTAAAAGGAACATGGAAGAGGTTGAGGATAACTTGGGGTGCACGGGGGCTGTTTCTTAAACACACTCGGGTGGAAGGCATCTTCTCCCCTCTTTGCAGAAGCTGGAACAGGAGCCAGAGCCAGTGCGGGGAGGTGCACCCCAGCTCCTTTTGAGATCTCTGCACCAATCAGCATCCTGGGTGCCCTGGGTTCCACCTCCTGGCCCTGGAGTGCCTGGTGGCCTCACTCGGCAACAGAGGTGCCCTCGTCTCCTCCCGGACTGGCCTGGCTATGTCCCCTCCTACCAGCCTGAGCACAGACCCCAGGCTCTCTTCCCATTCATTGTCACCCACAGAGCATGGACAACAAGTAGGCCTCTCAAAGGAACAGTTTATGTGAATGGATAGCTGAAAATACAACCAGTTAATGAATGATGAATATGTGTCGTAAAGGGAGCTTGTGAAGTTGGTAAAGGTTGGATTAGATTCCTTTGCGAGCCTGACTCATTTACCCTTCTGAGAAGCACCAGAGAGCAGAAGGAATAACGTCTCTGCACTGTGGATGGACCAGGGAAAGGCTGAAAGTGAACCAGATGATGCTGGACCAAGGGGCTACATGTCAGCATCTCACCCACCAAACTTGGGACCAAACTTCCCCGTTTTTTAGCATCTGTCTCCTGGTGGTTACTGCGCATTTGTTTTTCACAGCACTTTGGTGGACTGTGAAAGGAGAGACTGTTTCCATATGGGGAAACTGAGGCCTAGCATGATGGCTGGAGACACTCAGCCAGCTAGGGGTATAGGCGGGAAATGCCCTCCGTCTAGATGGGCCTCCAAGCTCGGCACCCTACTCAGTTCGAAGAAGACTCCCCGAGTCTTCCAGCCTCTTTCTTAGGCTGAAATCATCCTCGCCAAATGCAGCCCACAATTGCGTTTGCTGCTGGAGAGATGATTGTTAAGACGCGGTGAGAGCTTGCCGTCCATGTCTGAATAGCCCCTTGCTCCCCAGAGGGATTGAGAAGCTTTTACACAGATTCTACTTCTGCAGGCTCTGTGAGGGGGAAGCCCTCTCTGAGAAGGAGCCCTGGAACTCTTCAGGACAGCGCGGCCACAGCCAGGAAGCCTCCCCCTCCGTGTACCAGCCTGGCACTGCCAGGGCCTCAGTCTTGACCTGGGAAGGACAGGATTGCCAGGTGTGGGGCCAGGCTTCAGCCGGCACCGTCGCAGGTCGCAGCAGGAGTGACTCCAGCTGTGGGGGTTGTGAAGTACGTCAGGATGCCATTGGTGGCAAGAAACAGAAAACCCGGCCCATCTGGCTTCTGTTGTAAGGACACTAACTCTTCCGGAATGAGGAAGGCCAGGTGGGAGACAGAGGGCACCACAGGCTTGTTCCGTGCTGGGAACTTGATCCTTTCTTTCCAAGGTAGCTGCTGAGTCTGGTGCTGGCCAGTCACCCGGAAGCAGCTGTTCCCGTTCGGGGCAGTGACCTGGGAGTGTGGAGCGGTGGACAGGGCGACCCAGGCAGTGTGTTGGCACCTGGGACGCAGCCTGTGGCATGGGACTTGCACAGGTGGAGGAAGAGAGACCATGTCAGCAGAGAGCCGACTCCCAGGCCAACTGTGTGGAGACGCTGAGAGCAAAAATGAGGCGTGGGCATCGGGCAGAGTACAAAACCACTAATGTTTCGATGAATTCAGATGAGCTCGGGGGTGCTCTGGGACGGCTTCGATGGGCTGCGCTTTCTCTTGGCCCTTACCGATGATCATGTGGCCGGGTAATGTGTTGTTAAGGCAGCTTTTCCATTTGTTACTCAAACACAATTAGTCTCATAGCTTAACTCTGTTATTAATAGAGCATAAATCCTGCCTCACCTCCATTCAGCTCTTCTCCCTATGTTTAAATTTAAACATTAATTTTCTGGAACTGAATAAATCAGTCCAGATAGGGTTTTGTTCACACCTTTGTTTACTAATGACCAAAATTGGGCCTGTTGGAGCTTTAACTGCACTCAAAGGGACGTGCTGTAATGGGAGAAAATGTGAGAACAACTGGTCCTGGCTGCCGTGTGCAGTGTCTCATCCACCCTCCTGGGGCTCGGGGCCTAGGGACCCCTTCTCTGCCCCTGCCCTGGGGGGGCCCAGGACTGCTCTGAGCAGTCACAGCTACCACATCCTGCTCTCTGGAGGGTCCCCCGGCATTCCGACCCAACTTCAGTCAGGCCCACGTTCCAACGTCTTCTGATCTTGGAAGGCACCAGAAAAGGTGCAAATCTCAGAGGTGGTGAGAGAAAGATGGCTTGTGAATGGGGGAAGGACGCCCCGAGGCCCAGCAGTGAGCCACTGGGCACCTGTGGTCTGATAGTGCGCGGAGCAGGAGGCAGCCTCCTTTGGGGACGGGCACCTGCCGTCTGACAGCAGCGGGAGCAGGAGGCAGCCTTCTCTGTGGGAGGCAGTTCTGAGCAGATCTGGATTTTCTCCGCAAAGGTGATCTGTCATTGCAGAGTGGCAGTCGTCTTCACCAGCTCAAGGTAGGCCTGAGCTATGGGTCAACACAGCTCATCGTTTTAAAAGTTAAAATCCTCTTCCCTCAGCATCCCTCAGGCTCACGCTTCCTTCTCTTTGACGCCACATTACTCCCAGCTCTCCAGGGCAGGCTCCTGCCGCTCACCTCTCCCCTTCCGCACCCAGACGCCCAGGTGTGGTGGGCGCTCCAGCTCACAGCCCTCGGCAGGCGCTGTCAGGACCCCAGCCCCCGCATGCAGGAGTAGCCGCATCTCCAAAATCCTTCTCTGTCAGCAGAGGCGAAGCTGCGGACACGGGTGTCACAGAGCAGCAGGACAGGGACACCTGCACCGGCCTGGCGCCCTGTGTGCGGGGAAGGGAGGGCCCTGCACCGCACGCTGTGTGAGCTCTGCTGTCGGCTTCACATCTGTGTGCAGCAGAAGTGACCACAGGGGATGTGCTGTCCAGGAACTGAGGCCCAGAAGGCGCGTCACTTCCCAAAGTCAGTGACTAACACGGCAGAGGAGAGGGGTCAACTCTGGACCTCAGCTTCTTAGTAGGCCCGACCCTGAATGACAGACATGCCCCCCAGTAACTGGAAATGAACATTTGTGCAGTGTGTGAGCACTTATGAGGGGCGTGTGAATGCCCGCAAACCACCCAGGTGGAAACCACAGGTGCAGCGGACCGGCCGCGTGGCCACCTGTGCTGTTGCCATCCTGAGCTGCCACCTCGTGCAGATGGACACCCCAACCCCTGACCTGTGACCCCGCCTCCTCTGGGTGAGGAGCAGCGGTCAGCAGGCTCTGAGGCAGACTGGGGTGTGCTGTTGACCTCCTCCAAGGACGCGAGGGCTGGCTGGGAGACAAGAGCTCTGCACGGGGCCCGTGGGGCCCAAGGGAGCAGTGGCGTGACTCGGCAAGGCGGCATGAAGGGTTTCTTCCCGAGGGACAGCTCGGCCGGGCTCCCTCATTCCTCTTGATTGGAGAAGGCCTGGCATGACTGGGCCCCTGCCTTCCCCGTCATGTTCCCGAGTTTTCAGAGAGCTCTTCGTGGGCGTTTCTTGCCTTCTGTTTTCCAGAGTGCCAGTAACTTGTTGCTGTGAAGGAGGAAGGAAAAATCAGGCTCAGCAAGTTTTGGAAATGGGGCATCTTCTATCTCCTTTTTGGAAATTCACGTTTCCTGTTTCGTTTTGTGGGATCTGACAAATCCTACAAAACCTTTTTGACTCGAGTGAACCTGGACCTTCTCATTTTTGCTCACAGAGCCACTTTGCACGTGGTACCTTCCCAAAGGGCCCATCTGGGGAAAGGCACTGCATTGCTGTCTTGCGGAGAGAATGGTGGATACCCTCCCTCCCTTGCTTTTTCAGATTTCTCTGGCAGTATTGTCAAAAACAAGGTACCTCAGAGCCCTTGGAGGACACAGCCCCTGCAGCCCAGTAATAACCCCTAGAGTCCTGGGGGACAGGCCGCCATGGTCTGCTTTTGCCTCTGAACAAGCGATACAGTGTCAGCCGGACAGGCCTGACCTAGAATGGGCCACTTGTCGGGCTCAATGGAGACTGGAATTCATCTCAGGAATCTCAAGGGAACCACTAGTGTTTCTCTGGACTATAAATATCTTATAAAATATAAATTGTCTAAATTTGAGAGGCCTACGATGTCTCCTTTATTACAGCATCAAACATCTCTTGATACCCATAGCTGTCAGCAGCATTGAAAATATGGGCACTTAATAACACAGCTGTGATGGGAAGAATCCCCAGAATCTCAGTGCACTGGACCCATGTGTGGCTGAGTGCCACGAGGATCCTAGAGGAGCCAGGGCAACGTGGCATCACCACTCACCTGTGGACACTACGGTTTCAAAGAGGGCAGTCTGTTTTGCAAATAGGAAATAATTATTTTGGCAAACCAATCTGCTAATTCTTGCTGCAGCTGTCACTTGAACTTTCATTAGGAAAAGGCGGGGTCATTAGACAATAACCTTCCCATGATCAGCGCACCTGACACGTCTGTGCTAAATGCATGTGATTGAACTTCCCACTTGTGTTTGTGTTTGTCTTGGCGTCCACAGTTCACCCAATGGAGAAGCCACCTGTTTCAGCTGCTGAACATGAACACCTGCACTTTATTTATACCTGTAAACAGTCCTGAAGGGATGTGTGTTCCGTCCTGAAGTCTGTACACATGTCGTTTCCTCCTGGTTTAGGATAAAGTGTTCTATGACATCAGAGTTCACGTGTTAGACCTCTGGGTCTTGGCTGAGGTGGCTTCAGGCTACATTTTAATATCAGGGTGGTGGCTGCCTGGGCTGTGGCCTTCACTTTTCCTCTGTTTGACTGTTCTTGTTCTTTTTCTTCTCTTCTCTTCCCCTTCCTTTACCTTCCCTTCCCTTTCTCCTTCCCCTTCCCTCTCCCCTTTCCTTTTCCCCTTCTAAACCTCAGTCTTTTAACTGCTATGAATAAAAAGTAATGTAAAAAAGAAAAAGAGGAATCACTGGGTGGGGGGTGAGTGCTTTCAAAGGGCATTGGTGAGCATCCTCCCCCAGGTGCTGGTACAGAGTCTGGACATTTCTAGGAAAGGATCGTAGACATCTGACCCTTCTGGGAAGGTTTATAACTACACACCTTGTGTATTCGGTTTTTTTTGGTCCCTGAGACAACCGAACACGAATGGCTAATGTGGTTTGTGTCTTACCTTACCCTTAGCCCAAAATGGTCTCCTCATGGTAATCCCACCATAGGATTCTCTTGAATCAGAGCAGCAGTTTCTAGCCTCACTTACAGAACAGTGACACCTTCACATTCAATTATTTGAGGAAACCAGAGAAGATAAACACAGAATGTCACGTAATGAGGCACACCTTCTTTTGCTCTTCTTCATGGGCGGTTTCCTTTCACGCAGACCCTGGTCTCCCCACGGAGCCCTTGGGGGCCCAGAGACAGTGTCACCCTGCCCGTGCTGGTGGGAGCAACTCAGGAACTCGAGGAATTAGAACATTGCTTTCTTGTTTGTTGAACCTTGGGACATAAGCACGAGCATCCTTGCATGTCTAACCTTTGAACATCACAGGAACAATATCATGACAATATTGAAAGACACAGCCCTTTTCATCTACCCATACAGTCCCTCTGTACTTTACCTGGTTTCAGAAAAGGTAGATACAATTTTAGATAGTATCATAGTATTTTCTGTGTTTTAACATGTTCTTCCTAAAAAGCCCTCTCAGTAGCTGACAGCAGTGTTGATGGGGGTCGGTTGAGGTGCACACACTGACCTCTACCATGGCCAGGGGTCTACACTATTGTGCATTTCTCTGTTTCACAAGTGGTACTTCACTGGGCAACGGTGAATTTGCTTTTCACCACATTTTGAATTCTTTCCTCGGGGATAGTCCCTGGAAGTCAGACTTTCAGTGAAAGATTAAGAGTGTTTTATGGTTCAGAGTATGTGGTACTCTGTATCTATCTGCAAAAATCTACTTATTTTGATTGCCATGTTCAGGTTACAGTGAGTTTCAAGACTTCTGAGCCCTGACCGCTGCCTGGACGCTTTCTCCACCTCTGCCCACAGGCCCCATGCAGTGGTACACCGCGGCTTTGGGAATCAGCCCTTCCCCCACGGAGCGGGGTCTCTGCGTGTCAGGTCATTAGCTGCTATTTGCAGGGACTCCAGGGTTTGAACCTTCAGAGTCCAGTTCAAGCTGAGCAAGTCTGCTGGCTTTTCCGTGGCTATTTGTGGGTATTTGGGTGCTTATATAACAAGTCAGGCCTGTGTGGCCTTGTAGTGACACCAAGTCAGAAAATTAGAGTTTCTAGTAGGGTGGCACCTGTGGCTCATTGAGGGGTGCCGGCCCCATATACCGAAGGTGGCGGGTTTAAATCCGGCCTCGGCCGAACTGCAAAAACAGAAAAATAGCCGGGTGTTGTTGGGGGTTCCTGTAGTCTCAGCTACTTGGGAGGCTGAGGCGAGAGACTCGCCTAAGCCCAGGAGTTGGAGGTTGCTGTGAGCTGTGTGACACCACGGCACTCTACCGAGGGCGATAAAGTAAGATTCTGTCTCAAAAAAAAAAAAAAGAAGAAGAAGAGTTTTTAGTGGCCTCGGCATGGAAGCTCAGCATACGGCCACCACACGGATCTCTGGCTGTAGGAGCTGAGAACTCGCTGGCAGGCATTGTGCCTACAGTTCTACGCCCCTCCTTCCATCCAGGCAGCAGCTCACTGCCGCCTTCCCTGCATGGCCTACAGTCCAGGGGATCACCCTGGGGGGAGGGTCAGAGTGAC
This sequence comes from Perodicticus potto, assembly GCA_963574655.1. NCBI lineage: Eukaryota > Metazoa > Chordata > Mammalia > Primates > Lorisidae > Perodicticus > Perodicticus potto. Next base: position 22,430 of record CAUYRH010046129.1, read on the forward strand.
CATGAGCTAGCAGGAACCCTGAGTCCACTCACCCAGATTCCTTACTTTCCAGATTTGGAACACTGTACTCTGCTTATAGAAGGGAGTTGCCTTGTTTTTAGGAAACACACAAAGCTACCCGCAGCAAAGGGGCCAGACATTGATGACTCAGATCAGAAAAGTGAGGAATTCAGTAAGGCTAACTGGGTGAAATGTTAGTATTTGGAGTACCTAGATGAAGAATATGTGGAAAATCTATACTGCTTTTTACAAATATTCTGTAAAATAGTCCGAAATGATTTAAAAATATAATGCCAAACAAGGAAAACAACCTTATTTAAAACCCACAGTATACATCGTACATGCACTGGCATTTCAGTGTTTTCTTGCTCACGGGGAACAACTTTGCACAGTGGAGGCGACCAGAGTCTGCCCCGGCCATTCTCCGCATTTATTGGAACCTCATATTTGAATGCACAGACCAGGGTGGGCTCTGCAGGGCTGCCCTTGCTGGGACTCTGTGGGGGTGTCTGTGGCCACCCGAGGCAGAAAGACATCTGTTGCCATCGGCTGACCAGTGCTGATTTGCCCCAACTTCAGGGATCAGGGCACACTCAGAGCCAGTGCTGCCACGGGAGCCACAGCCAGATCCCCCGCCCTGGGACCACGAGGTGCTGCAGGTGACCCCACACTCTGGGGGAGAGTTGAAGCCATGCTTCTTTCCAAAAGACACGGAATGTCCACGATTATGTTGGCAGAACACTCTGTGCAAAGCAGGTTGTCTCTGTGCTTGGCTGTGAAGTGTGTAAACGTCATCGGGGGTGGGGGAGGGTTCCTGAGGCTACAGCCTTCAAGCTTCAGCACCCTGTGAAAGGTTCCCAGGAAGATAAACTGTGAAGGAATAAATATTATGCCTTCAGTAGACGACAGCGTGTCGGAGTGTACCATTAGAGTCTGGACTCATTTGCCTGTCGAGAGAAAGATCCTATTGCAGTGAAACTGGGGTTCCTGCAAGCCTACAGTTTAGCCGTCCCTTTTCATCTGCTCAATTTGAGTAGGTCTTTCTTGCAGCCACCAGGAGGCAGGGGAGGGAGTTGATGGTGTGGCCTGTAAACAGTGGTAAAGTGTAAAACAAAAATTTAAGTGTCGTCCTGATGCATTGCTGCACCAGCCTGGGGAGGCCAGCTGTCGGTGTGGTCTCAGCCCCTGCACGGGGAGGGCCCCTCCTGCCTGAGAGGTGCGGGCAGGTGTGCAGAGCCTGAGCTGCGTGTGCCTTTTCCTAGGAGAGGGTAATCTCCCCCTGAGTCCCAGTGGCCTCTTGGCTGTCCTAGTTGTAGCCTGCAGGGCGAGCTGTGACAAAGCTTTAAGGAGCAGTAGCACTTGGAAGCTTTGGGAGTTAGCTGTGCTTCTCTTGCTGTCAGGCACGCTCTTGCCAGTGGTGCAGCATAGCCAAGCGTGGGCTCTGTCTTCCTGCTGTGGCCGGTGGGCTGCCCCACCACAGTCTTCCCTGCAAACATGCACTGCGTTCTGCAGCCCGGGGGCGACGGTCCCAGGGTAGCAGTGGCCCAGAGGACGCCCTCTGCCCCGGCATCTCCTGCCCTTAGCAGAGGTGGCGTGAGGCCAGCTCGTGGGAGCTGCATGGGCAGGCGTAAAGTGAACTCTGGTATACTGTGCTCAGCTCTACTGACCTCCTTCGAAACCAGTTACAAGAGAGGAAAGAAGGGAACTTAATTTTATTTTATTAAGACTCCACATTGCCACCATGACCCAGAGGCATTTTTCTTTTATGAGTGGGGACATTTGTAGCCCAGGTCCCCAGAAGGTCTTTTGTCTCTTGTGCTGTAATCATCCTCTTAGGTGTAGTTTGGAGTCTCCTCACTAAAGGCGTGACATTTACAGAAACCAAAGTCGTTACCGTAAAGCGGACTGTGCCTTGTGGAGCCCAAAAGAACCAGATGCACTCACTCCCCAACCTTGGTCCTGCTCGGACCCTGCCAGCCGTGTCTCAGGCACTTAAAGGGTGTCTGCGAAACTAGCAATGGGTCTGCGCGCTCATCCTCTCTTTATCATTGATGCTGTTCTCGCTTTTTGTTTTAATTTGGTTTTATATGGTCTCAGCCATGGAATCAGCTAGAACTCCTGATTTAGAGCTAAGAATGCACATTAGGTTCAAACTTTGAAATCCTAAATCCTGCCTAAAATTTCTGTTCTACATCAGGGCCCTTGCAAGTAGACACAACACATAGAAGCCTTTGATAAAGTGGTCGAAGGAGGAACAGCCTGAGTGGGGCCCAAGGGGCTGGGCATTTGGGTGGCCCAGCTGCAAGGGCCGTCAGGGGTTCAGCCCTGCTCAGAGGTTGCATTTGATGGGAGAGTAGAGGCCATTTGGATTTGGTCTTCTGGTGGCGACTGAGTCTTCCTTCAAAGGGTAGTTTTAATGCTATAAAATTTCTACTGTCACAAAAACCCCATGGTTGTAGTTTAAAGATGGACAGAGAAAGAGAGAGGTGAGAGTTGTGTGCACTGCAGCACGTACCCAGAGCCAGGCTCTAATCTGGGCAGGGTATAGAGCATTGTAAACAGGGCATGTTTATTTAATTCAGTGTACTTCACCAGCTACAAACTATGTGTATGAAGAGTTGAACTGGGGTCTTAGGCTTTATTGCATACTCTCACAAATTGACTAATGTCTCCTCAGAAATCATATGTTGAAGTCCTAGCCCCCAGTACCTCAGAATATGGCTTTATTTGGAAATAATGTTAATCCAGATGTAATTCACTAAGATGAGGTCACACTGGAATAGATTGGGCCCCTAGTCCAATGTGACTGGTGTCGTTATACGAAGAGGAAATTTGGACACAGGGGAAGAATCCCATGTGAAGATGAAGGTAGAGGTTGGGGTGATGCTTCTACAGCCAGAGAATGACAAAGATTGCCAGCAGACCACCCAGAGCCCTAGGAAAGGCTTGGAGCAAATGCTCCTTCACGGCTATCAGGGGAACCCCCTGCATTCTCAACCATGAACTTCAATTCTTTAGACGTGTGAAACAGTACATTTCTATGGTTTAAGCCATGTAGTTTGTGCTGCTTTGTTATGGCAGCACTAGCAAACTAATACACATACACCAAAATGATTTCTAGGTTGATGACGCTATTAATAAAAAAAAAAAATTATACCTTAAGAGAAGTAGGAAAAAAAAACATAGTTGGATAAGTAGTCTTCAGGCTGAGGAATGACACCTGAATTATCAACCTAATAGGTGAAATCACAGAGAAAAGTTTCTGGATTTGTCTACCAAGAAAGTTAATGCTATAAATTAAATGCTAAGCTTTTGACAGCCTGAGAAAAAGATTTTCAGTAGTACTAAAATATTCGTAATATCCTATGTAAAGAGTACATATAAATCAATGAGAAAAAGATAAATTCCCTCTCTCTGTTCCTCAACCTCTTTTCCTTCACAGACCTTTTCCTACTTCCAATGTTTTCACTACTCCCAAGAAAAACAGTTCTCAGCTCCTTTCCCCCCCTCTTCTCCCCTCCCACCGGCGTCCTGGTGCTGTCAGCCCTGTGCACCTGCACCAGTGCCCACCTGCCCTCCCACCTGTGCAGGGACACGGCCCTGCGTCCTCCCAGGGCCAGTCTTCCGTTCGCAGCCACCCCATGTGCCTTCTCAAGGACGCTGAGCCTGTGTTCATCGCCTATTCCCTCTCTGACGGTTGGTTGTCCGTGTTGAGGATTGTTCCCATCAGTCTGCAGACCTGCCGTGGTGCGTCTCGTCCAAGTACAGCCCTCCCTGCCCTCTTTCCTTCCCCTGAACCCAGCTTGTTGTATCTTCACCTCTGCTCTGCCAGACCTCTAGGTGTCTGGAAGTCTGTGAGGCTCTGTCCTGGCTTCCTCCACTCTACCTAAGTGGCTGCATTTGGCCCCCTGCCGTCAGATGCCACCTGTATGCTCATGATGTGACTTTCACATCTATGCCTGTCGCTTCTGAGAGATGCCCTAAGTCTTCACGTGGGTCCCTACCAGCCGTGTGAAGTGTGACATCACTGTCCACCCGGTTGCCCTGGCCAAGAGTGAAGGGTTCATCCTTGATCCTCCTGGACTCGTGCTGGGATCCCGCCCTTCTCCATGTGCAGCACACCCTGTGTGAACCACTTCCCAGGGATGTACTGCTGCGTTTCCAGGACCAGCCTAGGATATCGCAGCTGCCGCCGATCACCTGCTCTCCCCACCCCGTCCATGGCCCAGCTTTTGTGTCAGATCTTCCCATCACACCTGGAATTGGATGCTGAGTTTTCCTTGAGGGCTGCAGGGTCCTCTGTCACCCGCCCTGAGTGTGTCTGTCGTCACCAAGTTCATGCTCACCTCTGGGCGTCTCCCCTGCTGCTTCCCCCAAGTCAGCTCTTTCCTGAGGACTTCCTTGACGGCCACTTTGTCACCATCCAGGTCTTTGTTCACACATCACATCCACTGATGTTCTGCCAGGCCACCCCAAGAAGGCGGTGTCCCAGGCTGGCCTCCCTCCGCCCCCGTCCTGGGCTGCGATCTCTGTACCGTTGTTTCCTGTCTCCTGAGGTGTCTTGTTTGGGGACACGTGTTCTCTGTCTTTTCCACTAGAAGGTGAGCCCCACACACCTGAGGACAGGAACAGGGTCTCCCGAGAACGGAGCCCCGCACACCTGGGCAGGCACAAGGGCACGATGGCCACTTCTGGAAGTGCGGCTGCCACTCTGGGGGAGAGCCAGGATGGCAGCCAGTTTGTCACACCAGAGTCCTGCTGCCACTCAGGAGCAGGAACAAGAGTCCTGCTACTTCCATCAGGATATGGGTCTGGGACCCGGCGTGTTTGCTGTGCCCTCCCTGGTGGGGCAGCACAGCCCAGAAGGGCCCCTGGGAGGCTTCGCAGAAAAGAGCACCTGGCACCACTCAGAAAGACGCGTCTGTGGTTGGCGTCCCCACGACCTGCCGAGGTGCGTGTTGAGCCTTTCAGTGTGCTGCGGCGGCCGGGGTGCAGGCCTGGGGAGTGGGAGAGGCTCTCTCCCTCCTGCCCTCACAAACTCTGTCACGCTGGCCAGCAGTAGTGTTTTCAGAGGAAGATGATAATTTTCCTCATTTCTTAAAGTCGCCTTTTAAACCTTGTCAAAAACACACCAGCAGTCCAGCTTTTGTCCCCACCCTACTATCAAGTTCCTTCTGTTCCCGGCAGGGTGCCAGTCACATGACTAAAGCTGGAGGGGGCGGGGCTCCCAGGCTTCCCCTTGCTGGACCTGCCCACAGCATCAGCGGCTCGCTCAGGACTCCTTCCTCCTAGGACCTCTGTCTGCTCACTTTCCCTGATTCTGCCTTGGTCTCCAGCCTCCTTCCTGGGTATTCCTTCTCCACATTCTTTGCTGAGCCTTCCTCTGTCCGAGTCTCTGAGTGCCGGTCACAGGCGTGGTCCCTTCTCTCTGCACTCACCCTGCCTGGCTCCAGCCTCTCCTAGTTTTGCATCAGTCTCTGCGCCAATGGCTGCGGGGTTTACTTCCCACCCTAACTTCTGCAAGCCCCAGACTCATGCTTCCAGCTGCCACTGTGACTCTCCACGTGAACGTGTAAAGGGCACTGCCAGCTCGTCACATGTACGGTCAGAACCTGACACCTCGAGAGCGCCCAACTCAGGGAGTGGCAGCTCAGTCCCCCAGCCCCTAGGTCAGAATCCCTGATTCCCAGTCCCCACTCCTCTTTCCTTGCAGTTTCCTGCCACCTCAGAAAGGTAGCAGGGACTGGACAGCCTCTGCCCACCCAGCTGTGGGAGCAGCAGCCAGCCCTGCGCTTTGTGTTCCTTGCCTGTGTCTTTATGGGACCACCTGATCAGCTGGCTCCAGGAAGTCAGCTGTCGGAAGAAGCATCTTTTGTGTAATGACTTCACAAGTCAGGGTAAGAATGGAAAAATCAAAGTCCTCCCTGCTACCCTGAAGGCACTTAGTCTGCAGCCTTTCCTGAGCCTTTCTCCTTGCGCTTAGAGCATCTGATGCTCTTTGGCCTTGTTTCTTATTGCTGGCTTCCTCCCCCCTCCCCTCCCCCCAGAAAAGTCCCATGAGGCCACAGTTTTCCTTCAGGAGCTGAGGACACCAGGTAGTGCCTGGGCCTCGGGGCGTATCTGCCCAGTGACTGACCAGGAGAGAGCATCCCTGCCCCAGCCCCAGCAGGTGCCCCTGGAATGTCTCAAAGTTTCACCTGCTCACTCAAGTCTTAAAATATCTTAAAGTAATAGGTTACATTTTAAGTTAAAGTTTCATAATTAAGTCTGACTAATAAAAATGAATCTCTTTTTAATAAAAAGATGCTGCTCATGGACATCTCACTTATAATTTCGGTTTCTCACATTACAAAATCCTGTGGTTGAATGCTGTAGCTGTGTGGTCACCCTTTCAGTCTAGAACAGCAGTTCTGAACCTGTGGGTCGAGACCCCTAGGAACTGTATTAAAGGGCCGTGGCATGGGGAAAGTTGAGAACCACTGGTCTGGAAGAAGCTGATAAATTATAAATGAGTTTCTATGTTTTGTTTTGCTGAGACTGTCAGGTGAAAAGAATTATCCTATTCACACCTAAGTGAGTTCTCTTCCCTAGTAGTCATATTTTACATTAAACTCCACCCTTAATGTCTCTCTTTCATTTTTTTTTTTTTATTTTTATTTTATTGAGACAGAGACTCACTCTGTTCCCCTAAGTAGAGTGCCATGGTGTCATAGCTCGCAGCAACCTCAAACTCTTGGGCTGGAGAGATCCTCCTGCCTCAGCCTCCCAAATAGATGGGACTACAGGTGCCCACCACAATACCCGGCTAGTTTTTTCTATATTTAGTAGAGACGGTGTCTCCCTCTTGCTCAGGCTGGTCTTGAACTCCCGAGCTCAAGCAAACCGACTGCCCCAGCCTCCCAGAGTGCTGGGATTACAGGTGCGAGCCACCGTGCCCGGCCTATTATCTCTTTAGTTGGTGGTACTTTTTGTGGATGCCACTGTTTGTGGTTGCCTACTGATGCCACTGTGGCCAGGATCAGTGGCGGAGCCTCCTTGGTGCCTCGCTGCACAGTGGCGGTGCCCGAGGAGTCACGAATGTCAGTCTGAGTGTATTAGACTGAGGAGAGCCACCACCTCCCTGGGAGAGAAAAGACCTCTGAGAAAACGAATGCATTGGAGGCCACCTTCCCCACAAGTGTTACAGGGACACACATCCTACCCCGCCTCCCCCCTTGTCACCTTCCAGAGACACTAGTTCAGTCAGAGTGACCCCCGGCAGGCTGTGAGCACACAGACAGTGTTGAGCCTCTGGAGTAATTGGCCGTGATGATTTATTACCAAATTGCCTATGTCTAGCCAGACGACCAAAAAAAACCCCGTAATATTTAAAAATAACGAATGCTCATAGTAAAGGCAAAAAAGTGAAACAAATATCACAAAAAGGTAATCGGTAAAAAGTGAGATTCCCTCTCTCCTCCGTTCCTGCTCTGGACTTGTCTCTGTGGACAGTATCTCTGCCCAGAAGTCCTGCGTGCTTGTGTGTCCTCCTCCGAAGCTCCGTGGCGCTCTGCCACGTGGAGGTGCTGTCCTTTACTCAACCCAATGCCTGTCTGGTGAACAGTTGCATTGCGATCCTTTCCGATTGCCGCAGAGCTGGAGGGAGCACCCCTGTGAGTAGATCTCTAGTCACTTACTGGCTGAGTGAATGGGTATATAGACGATAGGCTTGTTCCCAGCAGTGTTGTTGGAACAGAAGATTTATGTGTTTTCATACGAGTGTGTATGTCAAATTCAGTTTTATAAATAGTGTCAAAGTGCTGTCTATCCCTATAATAGGATGGGAAGACATGTGACTCGAGAGCTGGCTGCTGGCCAGAACTCTGCAGCCCCTCCTGTTGTGGCTGTGGACGAGTTCTCTCTGCCCAGCGCCTTGCACCACTGGGACTCCAGCGACAGTGCCCTGGGGTGGTGGGGAGGCAGCGCCAGGCGATCCATCTCTTTGATTGACTGTTTCTGTAGTTTCGAGAAACTCTAGACGATGTTTACTGAGGCTGTCTGGGAGCAAATGGACCTACCCCGAGAGGTCTGACGTGGCAGCGTTTGTTTTTATATCTTCCTAGAAACTTCTTTGAGTCCAAGGGCTCCTGGCGACTGGAGGATGGGGGTAAGATGTGCACAGTCAGTTTCAGGTACTTATTCTTTTGGGTGTTGGACCTTCCGAGCTTGTGTTTGTAGATACTTTTCATTGACTTGCTTTTAGAAGGGTGAGTGCCCAAACCACAGTGTTGGGCTGAGTCCACAAAACACCTGTTACAGTGGGCTGGCCGTGCCGTGGGTCATTGTCTCTCGTCATTTTTGCTGGGGTTGCCTAGTTTTTGGCACTGAAAAAGGAGCAACCTGGGAAGCTAAGAGGTACGGTGAATATGTTCTGCTTTTTTTTTTGCAGTTTTTGGCTGGGGCTGAGTTTGAACCTGCTACCTCCGGCCTATGGGGCCAGCACCCTACTCCTTTGAGCCACAGGCGCTGCCCCAATCCATTCTGCTTTTTCAAAGAAATGGAACAATTACCATTCCTCACTCTTCCCAGCCACCAGTATTTTTGTGATTATAGAATCTCATTTTAATGGTATATAAGTTTACTTTCCAAAAAATAAGGAGCTTCAGGTAGTATAAAGATTATTAGTATGAACTATATTCCTAACAGATGCATTTTGGAGATGAAGTGGGATTTTGAGGGTGAAATTTTATATCTACAAATGCACTTCCTTGAATATTATAATTGAATAAAAATAGAGCCCATTTATGAAGTTTTGCTCATGGCTCTCGTTTTCTGCACGGCCTGGACTGTGGATGGTGCTGAAGGTCAAAGCCCTTCGGGAATCCTGTAGCCTGTCTGCAAGTCTGCATTTCCTATAAATCTTATCTTCTCTCGCTAACTCTCCCACACTCATCCCACTTCCTTCACTGACTCATCCTCTACGTGTCCCACACACCAGCCCCGTCCCCCTTCTGTCATTTTCCATCCGTCCAGCTGTGTGCTCCCCACCCACCGAGTCCACACCACAGAGACTGTGTGATCAGCAGACGAACCTGCTGCAGAGCTGATGTCCTTGTACTCTTGTGATGTAAACGCTCCTAATTCCATATGAAATCAGCACATCGTACCCCATAAATGCATTAATGTACGCATGATCTATGTGTTTATGATTTAATAAAAAAAAAAATAAGACAGTGCTGCTGGCCCTGGGCACTGGCCGTAAAGAGCTGCTAGAGGTTCCCTATGCCAAAGGTATCATTCAAACCTGCCCTGCTCACTGATGGACTCACGCAAGAACTTTTCTGCAACTGATGCCATAAATTAATGATATACTTTGAAATAAGGCATGAAGTATATACTGAAGATTGTCCCGAGAAAGCCAAGACATTGTCTGAAGACTAGACCCCACTATCCTGCTATAGGGAGTGACCTGCGGATACCAGAGAGGGAGAAGGCCGAGGTCACTGTCTGTGGGCCTGAGCCTGGCCGCCAGGTAAGCACCAGGTAAAGAGTGCTGGCCAGGACATGCAGACCCTGTGGTGGGCACGTGTGTGAGCCGACACACACCCATTTCTAGGGGCTGGCCTCACACAGCAGCCCCTGTGCACTTGGCCTGTGCTGTTGAACCCTAGTCAGGTACAGGGCTGTGACTGACCCAGGGTGCCTGACTGTCGCTGTGTGTGTCTGAGTAGGTTTCCTACTCTGGATGACACCTTCTCACCCACCAATGTCAATGTTTACTCATCCACAGGGCACATTAGTTATTACTAGTTACCATTTTATTCAGTGGCTTGTAATTCATTGCTATCATTTGTTTCTATGTTCACATGGTGCCCAGCTGGACCGGTGGGAGCCTGTGTGTTTGTGACTGTTCCCATTAAACTTTCTTGTACCTCCCGTGGTTTCCTGCTCTGCAGTCAGCACTGTGCACATCTGGGCGCGGGTCATCGGCCGTTGAGCAGCATCTCTGCCCTCCACCCACTAGGTGACAGTCATACCACACACAAGCCCAGATGTCCCTTGGGAAAATCCACTCCCACCCCCAGCCCCCGCCAAGAGCCCCTGTCCTAGAAGCAGGAGGGACTGAAGGAATGTTGCATTCTTCACTGAGTTTTGGGTTCAATGAGAGAAATATGTGTTCAAATAGATTAGGCAGGAAAAGTCTCTAATTATTCTAGCAGCACAGGAGAAGGGGGTTCGAGGAACATTTAGGCCCCTTCTACACAAAATCTAGAACCTGCAGTAGGCAGAACAGTGTGATGAAGCCCCTGCACCCCTCACCCAGCCCTGAGGGGCACCCCGCCATTGGTCCCAGCCACACCCACCAGCCTGTGAATCTCAGCCATCACATTGACCCGTAGAGTCTTTCTGTAAAATAGCATTTATTATTATTTTTTTTTTTTTTTATGAGAACCTTAATGTCATTATCACATGTCATTCCTTACTACACAGGGCACTACAGAGGTTTTGAGACAGGCCCTGTATGGTCCGTTATTTCACTCTCAAGAAGCACAGTCGACAGCGTTCTTCTTCACCCGGAATGAGAGCGGATTTTATCTTGCTTGGCTTAGTGGTGTTGCTGGGAGGGCTTCATTTGTTTCTGTCTGCACACATTTTATCTCTTGATTTTTGTGTATCTCAAAACTCTTGTAATGACACATGTATCATTAAAAACTGCAATGATCACATATGAATGATATTTAAACTGTACTTGTGCAGTTCCAGGACCAGGGCTTTAGGGGTTTGCTCCCACGGAGGCTGGGTACCTGCCCCAAGCAGAAATGTAGACAAATCTGGGGTTTTGGCCCCCATAGAGGTCATCGGGTCAACCTGGCTTCTGAAGTGGAGAGCCCCTGCACCAACCCCTCTGCCAGGCTCCAGCCACTGCCCTTTCCTGCTGGTCGCTGGCGTGATAGGGGAGCCACTATTTCTTCTCAGGGACGATCCCAGCTATGTGGGCTTCAGCTTCTTTAACTAGAAAACCTGACTCTAGTTACAGGATTTCCAGCTGTTCAGACTTGAAACTCGCTAAGCTCCCCCAGTGTCTGTGGAGCAGAAATGCAGGCTGAGGCTCTCCCCCCTGTCCGAGCACCGTCCGTCTCCCCGGCTGCAGGAGACTGGGTGCTGTGGCTCGCACTCAGAGCTGTCTGGTAGGCACAGGGTGGGCTCTGCCCACAGAACATGACGAATGGATACATCTGTCTGGGACGATCAGGTGTTGAAGGTTTACTCTGCGGTGGGTATGTTTGTGCATTACCCTGTGTGACCCTTGACATAAGCATACAGGACAGTCCCATTTTGCTGCTCAGGACACTGGCAGTCAGAAGGGTTGACACAGCAGCCCAGGAGCCGTAGGTTCCAAGTCCAGGCTCTCAGCACGGTGCCAGGATGTGTGTCCACAGTTGGTGCTTTCAGACCGTTTGGGGTGTCAGTGCTGGGCAGTGGGGAAGCTGGGGACCCAGGAAGGGGGCTGCACAGGGAACACGCTTGGTAGGAGTTTGCCGGGTGGGGATGCTGATTGGCCATGTCCGCGGCTCTGTGACACTTCTTTAACATTAAGGAGTAGGATTCTACCGAAAACTGGAGAGTCATCTTCATTCCTAGATATAGTTCCTTGATTATTTTGATGAAGCCTGGCAGGAGGCAGATCACCTACACCGAGACTCCCATATGAAGACATTCCAAGCAATGGTGTGATAAGAACGAAACACGAGAAGGAATCCCCGCGGGCAGCAGTGGGAAACTCTTCGTGTTTGGTACAACTGTGTGAAGAAAACTCTTGCAGGCTCTAAGACCCCCAGGAAACCCAGTGACCCGGGGAAATGTCTGTGGTATAATGTGAAGCTTCACGAACCCAACTGCAAGACTGTGTGCACAACAGATTGTAATTATGTCAACGTGTTTGTTATAAATGTCTGTGCAGAGAATATTACACAGGTGTGCCCTGGGCCTGCAACAGTGACCCTAGGAATTGTGTGACTATCAGGGTTTTTTCTTTCCCTCTGTTCCTTGTTCATTTTTCTGCGTTTGTTACAGTGAACATGTGCTTTTATAATAAAAAGGTAACTCATGTATGTGTCTGCACGCGTGTATGTGTGTGTACACCAGATGTTTGTGTGTACCTGTGTACATGGACAGGCGTGTGTATTGTTTATGTGTTCTCTCTGTGCTTCACATGTTTGTACACACACAGAGTACTCCTTATCTGAAACGCTCGGGGCCAGAAGCGTTTCAGATTTCAGATTTTTTCCAGACTATCTGTAGTCTTCTCACCAGTTGAATGTCTCGAATCTCCAAATCCAAAATGCCCAGTGAGCATCTCCTTTAATTGTCAGGTCAGTGCTCAAAAAGTTTCAGATTTTGGATTTTCAGATTAGGGATGCTCAACGTCCATGCACGTGTATATGTGAATGTGTGTACACATGTATGTGCATGTGTGTTGTGTGTGTTCATGAGTGTATATACATGCGTTCATAAGTGTGTGTACATGTAGCTACATGCACGTATGTGTACATATATGCACACGTGTGTGTGTGTGGAGGTCAGAAGTTCCCAAGCCCATCTGGCCACCTAGTTCTGAATGTGTGACTTTCCCATGTGTCCTGGCTGTGTGTTCAGAGCTCCCCTTTCCGGGGCTCAGGCTAAGGCTTCTGAGGGGTGCAGGGGGCTGAGAACTGCAGGTGGAGCGGCCCCTCGGCAGGCAGCGAGCTGGGTCAGAGAGCCCCGTAACTCCCCGCTGGCTCGTAGCCCTGCTCGTGGGGTGAGCAGCGAGGTCCCTGCAGACCCCTGCTGCTGCGTGCCGTCTGCCTGGCACCCTGGGGAGCCGTCTGCTCAGCAGTCTGCAGATGCGCCCGGCTCCTCCCATTCATGGTGAACCCGCAGGCCTCTGAGCACTAGGCCAAGAGAAGGGTGTCACCGACAGCAGTCCACTTGCACTTGCACTTGCCCAGTGTCACCAGCTGACTGCTGCAGGGACATGGCGGGAGGGGCTGAGTGAGCAGGGCGGACACTTGCTGGCCGTGCAGCTGCTGGTGTGTTGGTGTTTGTGAAGACTCGCCTCATGTGTGTCTGGAACTCTGGGTTCTGCCCTCCCCGTTTCACACAGCTGCGGGAGACTGTGGTGGCAGCAGGAGGCAGCGGCTCTCAGCTGGCATCGTTGTCCTTCCACACAGGGAGTGGGTGCCCCCGAGATCCTACCCTAAAGGACATGCTTTTCCTTGTGAGTTCAAAACTTAGGTCCCAGCTCCTACAAATGTGACCTTGTTACCCAGTGTCAGGGCTCCCTGATGCCCTTTGGGGACATATGCCTGCCCCCTACACCCCACCCTGGCCTGGAGACCTTGGCCTTGGAGATCTACGCCCCAAAGCCCCAAAGCGCAGTAACTGTGAGAGGCCCCTCTCTCAGCCCAGGTGGCCGCAGCCTGGAGGCCTTTCATAAACACCTACCTTCTCTTTGTTCCTCTTCAACCCACCAGTGAAGACTTTTTTTTAAGTAGCTTTCAATTTTATTTTCTGCAAAATGATACTACTTTATAAAAATTGCTTTTGTCAAAATGACAGGCTGTGCATATCCATTTTAGAAAAAAAAAAGCCAAAAAACTTCAGATGAGCAAGTCAAAAATGATTCTTCCAAATAAGCCTGTCTTCCTAATAGAAAGTGGAACTGGAGGGCACCGCCTAGGGTCCTGTTGTCCATCTCCTGAGCTGGTCAGCCCCGTTCACTGACACAGGGCCTCTGAGGAGCTCTAAAGCCCGCACTTGACTTTCGGGGACTATTTTAAATGTTATTTTTAAAACTTTATCTCCTTTAAAAAGGGTTTGCAAGAACTAAAAATATTTTTCTTTCTCACTGAAAACTTGAAATCTATAGATTATAAAGCAGATTTTTAAAAATAATTAGAGTTGCTGTATTTAAGAGAACTATTACCTGTGTTCTCAGTGTGGTAACTTGAGTCACTTACCAGTGGACTTCAGTAGTTACTGAAAAGCCCAGTTTCCATCCTAAGGGAGCTTTTGTAAATTGGACAGAGAAGGGGAACTAAAACAAAACTGGCCCGAGAGCTGCCAGCTCTGACTCCCTCCGAAGGCTCAGTTTCTGTGGGGGTCTCTGGGCGGGGTTGGAGCCTGGACCTCAGCTACTCTGGGTCACTCTGTGCTCTGCAGAGACTGGGGACATCTTACCCTGCTGGTGGCTCTGAGAAGGACAAAGAGCTGAGAGCGCTGTGTTTGCTTTTGGGCAAAGGCTCACAGTTCAAGTCAAGCGGTGCTGTGAATTTAGAGGAGTGTCTCTGAGCCTGTAAGTCAGCCCACAGCAGCAAGGTCAGCCTGTCAGATGAAGCGAGAGTTAGGATCGATGCTGAAACTGACAGTGTGAAGGCCCAAGTGCTCCCTACTTTCTATCTGCTGGGGCCACCAAATCAAAAAGCCGTGCTGGTGCTGGGGGGGTACCTGCCCTCAACAGTAATTCTTCTTAAACACGTTTAAGTTTGGAAAAAGTTAGGCTTTTGCTTTTCCTTCCATACCCTGAGTGTATGTATAAAAGTTGTAACGTAAATGTATAAAAAGTGACAACAGAAAGTCTGGAAAAATGGGGCCTTCTGTTACCTTGTGGCGTTTGTATACAAGGGTGCAATGCTAAGCCGGACGGGGCTGGGCGGCTCTGCAAAGCCTTTTCCCCCCTACTAACTCGAAAAGGAGAATGTTTCCATGCTGTTGGCGTATTTATGCTTCTTTAATACTATTGTTTTGTTTTTTAATTGGTTATCTATTTAGTTTCCTTTGCAGTAGGGAAAAGGAAATTGAGGACATAAGGGCTGGCTCTTCCGACGACCTTGCTGCTGCCGCATCTTATGATCCTGAGGTTTGCGACCTCGGAATTGGGACCCTGAGTCAAAGCAGCCTTTCCCCGGTGGTCTGCAGGCCTTCAGCTGGAGCCTGCCTTGTTCCCAGACCCATGTTAGATCCAAGCACATCCCAGAGAGAGCAGGGGTGGGAGCATCTCGGGACAGCACCTCATCAACTGTCTTGCTAACACTGCTGGCCACTGCCACATACCAGTACCCATTTGACAGATGAGGGAACTGAGGACAGAGGCTGGGTGCCTCAGCCGAGTTCCCACAGGTGGTCACTGGTGGAGCAGGATGGAGCCCAGTCTGACTCTGGAGCTCTTTGTTGCAAACCCCTACCCTACACTGAGATGGGTCAAAACTAATGCCAGAACTTTGAATTATTGAGTGCTGGGCTTTGGGGTCATTGCTAACTGTCAGAGTGGTCCCTGACACGGATGAGGAAAGTAAGTCTTAGTTGGTAGAAAGCAGAGAGGGACCTTCGGGTGTCCAGCCTTCCCACCATATTACCCAGACCATAGCTGGGAAAGTAACTGTTCTTGGCAGGAAGCTTCTCCCTGCTCAAGTTTGAGTTACTGTAGGACAAGGCCTTGACCTGCTCAAAAGAACCTCCTAGGCCCTCCCTGTGCAAGAGCCTTGAGCAGCAGGCAGGTGGCTATAACAGGAGCATCAGCCCAGCGTAGAATCAGAGTTGTAGTGTCCTGTAACGGGACATGGTTTCCTGTGTGTCCAAGGTGCTGTGGAGAAGCACTGGAGGGTGATGGGTACCTTTGTGTCTAGCTCCTTCCTGTACCCACCCCGCCTCTTGGGGTCCCTCCAGGCTGGCCCCTGTGAGAGGCCAAAAGAAGTGCTGGTGGATGTGTGACCAGGCACGGCTGACACTACATATACGCCCCCAGGGGGGATGGCCCTGGGCCCTAGGCTGAGGAGAGAGCGTGATGAAAACACACTAGGCCTGGAAAGAAGATGAGAAAACCGGGCCAAGCGCAGTGGCTCATGCCTGTAACCCCAGCAGTTTCAGAGACCAAGGTGGGAAGATCCCTTGAGCTCAGGAGTTCAAGACCAGCCTGAGCAAGAGCCGGAAGAGAAACTAGCCCCTTGTGATGGCAGGCGCCTGTAATCCCAGCTACTCGGGAGGCTGAGGCAAGAGGATCACTTGAACCCAGGTTGAGTTTGAAGTTGTTGTGACCTATGATGCCATGGTACTCTCTCCCTCCCCCCCGCCCCCAAAAAAACCCCAGAAAACTGGTACCATGGCTGATTTGCATGGAAAACTTGGTACGTGGACTTGGAGAGAC
The DNA here is from genome assembly GCA_963574655.1 of Perodicticus potto. NCBI lineage: Eukaryota > Metazoa > Chordata > Mammalia > Primates > Lorisidae > Perodicticus > Perodicticus potto. Next base: position 38,592 of record CAUYRH010046129.1, read on the forward strand.
TTGAAACACGCACAGCAATGTGCCCTCACTTTTAGAGCAGGTCATGCTTATCGTAATTGCAGATAAGTTCATTTGGAAGGACATGCGTCAGGAGCAGGTCTCTGCAGAGGGAAGGTCAGCCACACTGCAGCCAGTGCGCTGACCAGTCTTTCTGTGGATGCATTTGGATAAAGTTCTTACCTAGAAGCCAGAGACATATTTTGTTTATATTGGATGTTATTTTTATAGACCTAGTCAAGCCAGCTGGATTTGGACATTTCACGTGTGGAATAGAAGTGACCCTCTCAGGGAAAGGAGTGGGTTTCTGTAAAAGTGAACAGAGCAGAAAGCAAGTCCCCAGTCCCAGTCCAGCCTCAGCCTGGGATTTCTCTGGGTTGGGGAAGGCTAGGGAGGGTGATCCCACCCAGGTCTCCTGGGCTGGTCCTTCCTCCCCTGAGACCCTTAGCTGCACCTCAGGGAAGGGCCATCCCTGCTATCACTGAAGCCTCCGACCTGGGACCTCAAGGTCAGAATGGTGTTGACTCCTTCCTGGCTTCAAGGTGGCACCTGGCCGGCTGTGTCTAAGGAGGTGCAGTTCAGTCTCTGCTTTGGCAGCCGGCCCTCCCCGTGCTTGCTCATGACTGTCACTCTCCGCCCTACAAAAATCAAAGCAGACAAAGTAGGTGGTAGGCTGGAAACACACCAGCCGGGCCCAGAGGGAGTAGGACACTTGGAAGGGAGTCCATCAGGGAAAGCTGACATTCACTATAGGACAGAAGATCCAGCTTTAAAGCTGCCACTAATGCATCGATTGTGGAGACGGAGATTATTGGGAGATTTGGCAGAGGATGGTTGTGGACTCAGAGCACAGGCTCCAGCCTTTTTCTCACCTGCCTGTGTTCCCACTGGGGCCACTGGGGCCCCCGGGGCATGGAGTGAGCCTGGGGCACAGTTGATCTGCCCAGTGGGATTTGATCCACGGCCCAGGGAGCCCCACATGAGGCAGCCTGGAGCTCTGGGGGGCAGGTGGGAGGTTTCCTGCCAGCCAGGGACTCTGGGGAGAGACAGAACAAGCTTCCTTCCAAGAGGCAGGCTCAGTTTAAAATGCCATCTTGTTCTTCCGACTGCTTTTTCCATGCTGTGGAGGTAAGGGTTTTTGTTTTTTAAGCATCTCACATTCCCTGAGATGCTTTTCAAACCCCTTAGCTCCACAGTAAGGCGCAGTGCTGGGTGCTGTGACCCACAAAGAGTATCTTTACAGTTCTCTGAACTGTCACTTGGCGTTCATTCTATACTTTCACGGGAACAAGAGGCTGAAGAATCCTGTGGCTGTGTTCTTACTGTGCCCTTCTTTATATTAGTTTAAATTTCACCTTTTTCTTAGTAATTAATTTCAACTTTGCCCTGCGCCTTGAGGACTGTGAGAGGCAGGGTCGCACAGGAAGGGTACTGGGTGCTGACTGCAGAGTCTGCGGCTCTGGGAGCAGAAGGCAGGTGGAGTCATCAGAAGTAATGGGAAAACCATGACCTATGGGATTCTTCATTGCTTTGCACGTTCTGCAATTGGTTCAACTGTAAAATGTCCAGCCCCCAAGACCACCCACACTATTCTAAGTGAATCCTGTGACTTCTGAAAACATGTTGGTAGTTCTTGGCCAGTGCTGTGAGCTCCCATGAGGTGTCCGGGAGTTGTAAGAATGTGGGGTAGCAGGCAGCACCGGTAGCTCAGTCGGTAAGGCGCCGGCCCCATATCCCAAGGGTGACAGGTTCAAACCCGGCCCCGGCCAAACCACAACAAAAAACCAGCCGGGCGTTGTGGTGGGCGCCTGTGGTCCCAGCTACTCGGGAGACTGAGGCAGGAGAAGACTTGCCTAAGCCCAAGAGCTGGAGGTTGCTGTGAGCTGTCACACCACAGCACTCTACCGAGGGTGATAAAGTGAGACTGTCTCTACAAAAAAAAAAAAAAAAAAAAAGAATGTGGGGTGGCGACCCCACCTGCTCTACCCTGTGGAGGTGGGTGGGGAGGCAGGAAGGGAGCATTGGTGGCCCTTGTCCGGCATCTCTGCAGTCGACAGGGACCTGTTGGTCACTTGGATAAACAATTGTGCATGTGTCTGAGCCCTACTGATTGTTTGGTTTCCCTTTTTATTTCTTCAAGATCCCGGGTTGTTTATCCGTACACCTCCCCTTTGTGTGTTGCAGGACGTGAAAGTCTTTAGTGAAGATGGGACAAGCAAAGTGGTGGAGATTCTCACAGACATGACGGCCAGGGACCTGTGCCAACTGCTGGTTTACAAGAGTCACTGTGTGGACGACAACAGCTGGACACTGGTGGAGCACCACCCCCACCTAGGCCTAGGTACAGGAGCATCGGGGTTGGGACAGTCACGAGGGGGGCTGGGCATGTCATCAAACGCAGTCTGCTGCTGCCACATGCCCAAGGTGTGACCTCGTGGTCCCCTGCCATGCTAGTAAGCAGGTCCACCATCCTTTTGTCTAAAAATTCTACTTTGCTCCCTTCCCGCCGTCTCCCTTCTGGTGCCTTGAGAATCCAGCCTTGGAGAGTTGAAGCAGTAACTTCCTTGGGGCTCAGACACCAGCTGTGCACCTCTGGGCTGAGGGCGGAGGGTGGCGGCTGCCACTCTGCAGAGAGCGGCTTATCTCAGTTCGGGTCTTACATGGCATCTCTCTGAGCTGGTTAGAAATACCCAGAGAGCAAGAGAGTATTGTATATCGTGGAATATTCGGAAATATTTGCTGTTTACAGAGCTCACTGAGGTGTTCTGCTTCACTTCGTTTGTTCAGATGTTCTAGTTCAGGTACAGAAGCTTTTGGCAGACTTCTGCTTCGGTTTTTACTGGATAAAGTGTGGTACTTGAAAAATCATAGGCAAGTATTTTAAAATAGAATTTTCACCAAATCAGCAGCTATATTTCTGCCACATCTTTGAAGGAGCAGAAAATGACACAGATAGCGAACTTCCATAGTTCTGAGTTCTTCTGCTTTGCCTTTTTGAAAGATGAATGAATGAAATTTAAACCTCTGGGTCTGCCCTGTTCATCTAGTTGAGTACCTCTCTACCAATTGATAACTTGCATTTTAAACATGAATAACCCCATGTGAATTGGAGTCGACATTGCTTTAAGTCACTTTTCTAGCCCCGCCTGCACTTTCAGGCCTGCGGTATACTCTTAAAGTAATCTAATCGAACTCTTGCTGATTTCTTGCCCATCTCTGCTGATTGCCAGCATCTGTCTAACAAAAGAACCCTTCTCCACTGTTGCCGACAGCTTTCTTCAGCCAGGTTCCTGCACGAGGCCCACAGTTAGCGACTAGGCTGTCATAGTTGTCCCCGTGGAGACTGGCTGTCCTTTCAAGCTCCAGCTTGGGACACCCACAGGTAGCTCCTGCAGCGGCCTGGTAAGGCTGCCAGGAACACCTGTTGACATGCAGATAACTTGGAAATTCACCCTAGTAGGAAACCTGAAGATCGTGTTGCTATGTATGTGAGTATATGTGTGAAAAACACATATATGTAAAACTTTAAACATGAATCAGTGTAGTTGGACCCAAAGAGAATGATTATTTTTGAAAGATTTGTGCAAACATTTAATAACTCAATATAATTGAACACCTAGGGCATGTAGAAAATGGGTACAGATGCACACCAAATTTTAACATGGAAGGAGTGCTTCAGAAATTTTGATTTATATATTTCTTGTGATACCCCTTGATGTCAGTACAATACACAGAAGATAAATGACACATTAAAACTCAAGAAATAATCGGCCAAATGAAGGAACAGATTACTGTGAGGGAGTAGAAAAAGAAATATCCATGTAAACTCAGTATTCTTAGGGATATGCTATTTACAGACCTTCTGAAACAAGGTGTTTCAGACTTGTTTTTTCTCTCATGTATAGATAAACTTAACACACTCGGATGGCAAGGCTACTTCGTTTTAAAATCGAATTAAAAAATGGGAACAAAAGAAAAGGGAACAAGTAAAACGACTGAAAAATAAAAAAGAAACATTTGGCTCAAATTTGGGGTTTTGGTTGGCAAGAGGAAATTGACACACACAGCCAAGACTCAAGAAATGGGGAGATCCTTTAGAGCATCTTTCTTGGTTTTCTTTCCACTCGTTTATTTCTCGATATCAACAAGGGAACACACTTTCCCTTTGTCTCTAGGTTTTAGGGTGGTTTTGTGAGGTTTAGAGCCACCAAGTCTCACAGTCCTATAAGGCCACCCCGCCACCCCCATGCCACTATGGACGCAGCTTCTGCATTCCCAGTCCTATAACATACTCGTGTGTTCTTCTGTTTGCGACCCAAGCCTATCATTTAATTTTGTAAAAGGAAAAAAAAATCTGTTAAGTTGCTGTTTAGCCAGAAATACTAACCTGACGTGATTGAGTTGTAACCAGCCCTCAGAAGCCCACTAGCAGGAAAGCAAGGGCATGTGGGGGTGCCTTCCAGAGAGCCCCTCAGTGTCTCAGCAGGAAACCTCTGGAATGAGATGGAGAGCCAGGAGCCTCTGGGGGGTTCTTCCTTGTCCTAAGTGATGTCCTAGGGGAGTTCCTGGGCCCTTCTGAGGCACACCGGCCCTTGGGACAGAGCCACCCTATCCCACCTCCCCAGGCAATGCTGTCTTTGTAGAAAGTACCTTTCCTGGGGAGTTAGGTGTTGGGTATTCTCACAGGGATGGGAGACAACCCGTGCTTGATACGTCTGTGCTTACCAGTCCATCAGGCAGGTGCCAGGGCGAATCACAGCCCAAATAAACTCCTGGTGAGGGCGTGAGGCTCCTGATTCCGACGTGGTTTTAATCTGTGTATAGCCTCTGAAATTGAGATTTCAAAGCATAAATCCAAAAACCCCAAATTTGAAATGTTCCAACGTCTGAAACATTTTGAGGTCCAAAATTTTTTGCTGAAAGGAAGAGCTCACCGAAACATTTCAGATTTGAGATTTTTGGATTTGGGATGTTCAACCCATAAGTGGAATGCCAATATTTCAAAATTCAAAAAATTGCAAATTCAAAAGCACTTCTGGTCGGGCGGCGCCTGGGGCTCAAAGGAGTAGGGTACCAGGCCCCATATGCTGGAGGTGGTGGGTTCACACCCAGCCCCTGCCAAAAAACCTGCAAAACACTTCTGGTCCCCAGGCATTTAGGATAACGGATACTCAACCCTGCTTACTGATCTCAGCAGCAAAAATATTAGACCCTGAATGATATGAAATCTTTTCCACACCCAGAAAGGAGAGATGCTTTAGAAAAGGTGAGGGCAGTTCCCGAGGTAGCCCCTAGGAGGTGCTCTCCTCTCCTGTGGGAGGAGACACCTGCATCCTGTCTGCCACTTCCCTGTCCTTACACCTGAAAAGCAACAAATCTAGAATCTGCGGATAGAAAGAAGGCCGCTTACAGGGCTTGTCCACAGGCCAAGTGGTTTCCACCTCTGTCATTACTTTGCTTCTGATTTCCTAGCCTGGGAAAGCCCTTTCCTATTCCCTGGGGGTGTGAGCTGAGTGAGGATGGGCTGGTGTGGCAAAGGCTGCTCTGCAGTCAGCCCGAAGGCGGCAGCAAGCTCAGGCTGGTGGCGCAGCCCACGGGCTCCGGGCAGTGGCTCTGCCGCGGCCCCTCCCCTGCCCCGCCAGGCAGCCCGGGCATCTGCTGTGGAGTCACATGTTCACAGCGTGTGTTGAGGCCAAGAAGTTATGATTCTCTTTTTTGATTTGTCTGATATTTCAGTACTTTTCTTGTGAAGTAGAGCAATTAACGGTGTCGATGCCAGACTGAGTTTCAGAAATTCAAAAAACACAGTTCTTCAAGGAATTCTTGCCTTTTCCTATTGTACAAAAATGACTTTTGGAATATTAACGATGAAAAGCAACAGTCCATAGTCTTAGACCCATTGTAAGAACAGGAGAGCCACAGATAGTGAAGTGATTGTTCAGCATAAGTCCCCCACTTCGTGTTCAGATTCAAGGGGAAAATGAAAACTGGCCAGAGAGCTTTGTCCTAATGTCTTCCAGTCTGCAAACCACTGGGATGCTGGTGTCCGGGGACATTCAGTGACCCCCCTGAGCTCTCAGATCCTGACAGCTCACCTGTCAGCCTGTTCATAGTGTCCTGACTTGCTGTGAGTGAAAAGGGGATTGACTAGGTTTTGTCTTGGGGCCCACCTCTCGGGGTCCTAGGCCCCACTGCAGTCATCACAGTGACTGGGGTCACAGAGGTTGCTCCTTTCTGGACACACTGGCAGGTTGTACGATCCATTGGTTACCCTAAGTCCCCTGGGCCGCCTTTTCCAGGACACCACGCCCTCACCTGCCCACCTGGGTCTGACCACCAAGGACACCTCCCATGGGTGAGTCCATCCCAAGGTATTTTCTAGGGAGGCTCAGGGAGGTAGGTGTGTTTAGGACTGGAGCTGGCCGCGAGCCCCTTACGGCAGGCAGCTCCTTCAGGGGTCCTTTTTGGCTCTTTTCATCATTTTTTGGAGACAAAATAAATACCTTTTTACTTTTGGAAGAAGACATCTTGCCTCACTTAGGTAGCTGCCACTTCCTTTTTATATTTCTCCTTATTTTGCCTGGTAAAAATTTTTATTTCTCTAAATCTACCATCAGCAGTGGTTTTTGGGCTATTGATTTAGGGTTCGATTTTTTGCTGGTTGTTTTTTTCTGTAACTACAGAAAGAAATTTGTCTCTAAATAAAAATCTCAGCGGAAGTCATTGATTTGTTTTCCTCCTGGAAAATCCATTTTAAATGAATGACCCGGAGCCCACTTTGTGTTTTGAGAGCAAACATGATGGCTTTAGCTGCGTGCTCAGGTTGTGCACAGCTTCTCTCTTGTTCTGTTGTGGGGAAACATAAGGGCTGTGTTTGGGTTCACGTGTTGTAGCAAAATTCCCTCCTGAGACAGGAAGAAATGGGAATGGTTCCAGGTCTACAGGGATGCCAGGTGTGAACTTTCTGGCAGCCTTGGGGAGAAAAATCCTTTTCTTCATAAAGTCTGGCTTTAAATATGTTTTAATCAAAGGATCCTCTCCTTGAAAAACCAACCCCAAAGCTGAGGACTGTTCAGCTCCAGAATCTGTTTCTATGTGCCGCTGCGGCCTGAGATGAGCACCCATGGCCACAATCGTCTTTTGTAGACAGAAAGGCTTTCCCTGCATTCTGAGGCTGCTTTGAATCAGAAATGCTTTTGCACTAAACTTTATTCTTTCCTTCCAAGAGGAGACTTTTCTAGAGCTCCCCTTCTGGTTGCGTGACAGGAGGTGGGGGCAGGTACACTGCCCGGGCGTTGGTTCCGTGGCATCTTTGTGCCATTTGGCACCAGGCCCACGCTGTCTTGCCGTAGGTGTCCCTCTCTTGTTTACACAGTTCCTTAATATGGCTGGTTTCCCGCTGCCACCAAACCACTGTCGTGACAGTTTTTCCAGAGACCCCTGGGAAGGGGATCACCCCCATCGGAGCAGAGCAGAGAAGCACAGCTTGTCCGGCACGTGGAGCTCTGAAGAGTTCAGAGTTCTGTGCTCAGGGTAGAACCTTAGTGTTCTCATAGCGGGAGATAATAATGATTCTAAAAATGATGCCCTGAAGCGTGTGTGTGTGTGAGACGCGCCCATGAGTCTCCCATTATGGAGCGCGCTTTCTTCCCTGCTGTCACATGTGACCCAGTGAGTGAGAACTCCTACGCGGTGTGGTCAGCGTGGGCTTCGGAGCAAAGGATGAGCATGTTTGCACGCGTGGTCTCTATGTCACGTCGGCTGCCTCCTCCATTCCATCCCCCACACAGATTCAGGTGACCAAGTGTCGCTTGATGAAAAAGTTTCCGTCACCTTCCACCCCCGTGCCCTGTCCCCCCCACTGCATCTTACCAGGCTGTTCTTCTTTCTTCATCTTTGACTATTTTCTCAGTTAGCATCGCTTTTCCTTACGAGAGTTGAAATGCCTTCATTTAAGGGCAACATATTTGCTCACAATTTTTATTAACTATCTCCTTAACCTTTTTTAGAAACCAAATTCAAAGGCAGTCTGTGAGTATCGGCCTGACTTGGTGGTGCTGTAAATTTTAGGACCTCTTCATTGCATGGTGCAGTGGGGGCCTGGAGAGGGGCCCACGTGTAGTCCTGACCTGGTCTCAGTCCAAGCGTGTAGGACACCAAGCCAGGTTTTTACGTGGCTGTTGGGCTGCCTTGCAGTCCCTGCCTGCTGGTCTCACCTCTGCTCCTTTGCCCCTGCAGAAAGGTGCTTGGAAGACCACGAGCTGGTGGTCCAGGTGGAGAGCACCATGGCGAGTGAAAGCAAGTTCTTATTCAGGAAGAATTACGCGAAGTACGAGTTTTTTAAAAATCCTATGGTGAGTCACCTCTTGGTTCAGGGTTTGGGACTCTCAAAATCTTGACATTTATACTCGGGTTTAATGGTATCAGACTTGAGATTTACGAAGTAGTGTATAAAAATGGGAGTTGCTCTTCAAAGAGTATTTGCTGCTCACCCAACCTCTGGTACTTAACTAACTGTCCTTTGCCCTGATGAAAGTCAGTGGTCTTCTTCTACAAATAGGGACCATGGAAAGGGGTTGGTCTCTAAGTCAGGAGAGCAGGCAGAGGCAGGCCCTTTCCAGTTGTTTTGAGAGTTCTCAGGCGGACTGGATCAAATGCTCAGCTGAAGAAAAAAATCATTATTCTTTGCAAATGGCCAATGCAATTCTGTGGTTAAACATGGAAGAGTGAGCAGAGGAGTCAGTGTGACTGACCGGTGCCTTGCCAGCCTGCTGCATCTGCGGGACGGTGGCAGTGCCCCATGGCCTCCGGGGCACTTACCCTTCTCCTCTGTCACAGCACACAGCAGTGTCACCTGCGGGGATGGCCAGGTCCACCTGTGGCTCTGCTCATTTAGCTTCTTTCTTTTTTTCCCCGAAAGTACGAAATTTGAGGACTCTTTGGGTAATGCAGCAGAAAAGCTTTGTGCCTGACCATGCCCACCTTTCGGTGTCCACCGAATGGTGGCTCTGGTTCCCTCTGTGCCATAGTACATGCTGCGAGACACAAGTTCCGTGGTAAACATAATAGATATTCAAACTTGGATGCAGCATTTAGGTAGGGGTTTCCACTGTGTGACAAGTCTAGATAGGGACTAGAAAGGACTGTCACTTAAAATACAATTGTCCATGATTGTGGGAGTGGCGTGAACTCTGACATATCTGTAAGTGTGATTTTCCCCACCTTGAAGCTCATCTTAACATGTTTGTTTTTCCCCATTTCTTTAGAATTTCTTCCCAGAACAGATGGTTACTTGGTGCCAGCAGTCAAATGGCAGTCAAACTCAGCTTTTGCAGGTACTGGGCAAAAATAGACTTCTGTCGGAATAGGCTTTCTGGGTGGAAGTCCCCTTGGAGCGGACATGGCAGCGTTGCAGAAACCTGAAGAGGTTGTGTCCTCACCCACCTCCAGCTCAGTTCCTGCTGGAGTGTGGAATTCACTCGGGAAAGCAGCGTGGAGCAGGGCCCCGCAGCGTGAAACCAGCACTTGAGCTCAGGGTGTGCTGCCGTGGCTGCGAAGCCCAGAGTGATGCTGTCACCAGTGCAGAGACAGAAGCCCTGGTCTCCAGGCTTCCAGCTCCCCAGGCATGGCTCCCTGGGCAGGCCACTGGCTGTTTGGGAATATCTGGGGAAGTGCCAAGTCTACTCGATAGTAAAAAGTGATTGAGCTACCACAACATAATTTGTAACGTGCCTTATCATACATTAAAAATAAGGAAACCTGTGTTCAGTGAGGCTGTCCTTCTAGGGAAGCCTGGTCTTGCCCCGGTGTCCCTTCCAGTGGCGGGGCCGGCAGAGCTGCCATGCTCAGTGCCGACACCTGCTCCTCCTCAGGCTCATGGATGGGGGAGGGGAATGTTACAGGTGCACCCGAAAGACATATCCTTGTGCATGCTCCAGGGGAGAGCAAAGCACTCCCTAAAGTAAACGACAGCATCCAGGCGTCATCCAATGTAAGAGAAACTACTACAGTTTAGTTCCTGTAAAATTCTGCCCATAAGCCCTTTTTCCTGCTTCGTTGTCACCAGACTTCTTTCGCCATTTAAAAGGTAAGCGCTTCAGAGCCCTGTCCTGCTGGTGTCCTCAGAAGCCCCAACCATGGCATTTGTCTCTTCCGCGTTTGTCGACATTCAGCTGTCATCACTGGACGGGGCACAGTGAGATGGCATATTCTTTACCCGTTGCCTTGACTTTGAGAAGATTCGCGGGCCTTGGAAGGGTGTGCATGATCCCTGGGACTCTGGAAGAACTAGACCTATGTGGGCTCTAGCCCAGGGCTCTGTCTAGCTCGCCCTTCCCCACTAAGGGGCAGGAGCTCCGTCCCCTCTGGACAGGACCTGCAGTGCCATCTCCTCGACTCTGCTCCATGACCTTGCTCTCCCCCCACAAAAGCATGTTTTTTTCCGGTAAAGCCTTGCTGTTAAGGCTGCCTGTGTGAGGAGTTAGCTGGGACGGGGGTGTCATTGCATCCCAGGTACCAGTGTGCAGACAGGTGATGTCTTTTCCACACCCTTTTATTTGGGGGGGGGACCTGGTAAAAATGGTCGCTGGACGCTCGCTCTCAGTTCACAGCGCCCCACATCAGTTGCTCTTGGCCTCACTCTGAAGATCAGATTGGATATTTTATGAAAAGCTAGAATAAGGGGAAGAGTCCTTCAACGTGCTGTCTGTCCACAAGGAATTCATATCTTTGTTTTTCACTAGTATGAGGCCCATTTGCTTGTGTGTGTTTCAGTACTAATTAAATTCTGTGTAACACCAAGTTAGATGGAATTTCAAGACTTTTGAAAGGAGAAAATTCTTGGTTTGACCTGAATTATTAAGTGTTTTAATAATTCAGAAAATGTCAGCTATGCTAATAACATATTTACTTTAATTATTTTGGGTTAGCATTGTCTGACTTTTTTAATTTGCTCTCCCACAGAATTTTCTGAACTCCAGTAGTTGTCCTGAAATTCAAGGATTTTTGCATGTGAAAGAGCTGGGGAAGAAATCGTGGAAGAAGCTGTACGTGTGTTTGCGGAGATCAGGCCTTTATTGCTCCACAAAGGGGACTTCAAAGGTGAGTTGTGACACCCACCCGCACCAGCTCTGGTGCTGGTCTAACCAATCTGGGCTGGGAAGGTGCAGAGTGAACTTAGTCTTCGTTTTAAAATCCTCAACTCCTCCAAGCTGGTGATAACGTACTGTTAAGCTAGCTGTGCAGCAACTGAGGTCAGCATCACTGGTCTGCCAGCTGACCTCATCACTAAAGTGACACTGCAGGCAGCATCCTCCGACTTCCCCCTGGGCCACTCTTGTCTCCCCAGTCCCGTCAGAGACTGATTTAGTCCTCATGATTTAGGATCCAAGCTAGCCATTTATAATGCCAATTTAACTTGTATTATTCTAGGTACTTTATGGAATAAATGACAGTGTTGCTTGAGAGATGGAAAATAGCTACGAACATCAGAAGAGAGCTGGTGGTGTCATGGGCTTAGAGGGGGTCTCATTCAGCCTCTGCACACTCTTCGCTGCTCTTTCTGTGACTGTCCTGTGCACACGCTGCGTGGGAGCCCTGCCCTGCCAGCCTTGGCCAAGCATGCACCTTTAAGGGCTGCGGGCTCACCTATTCTTGCCAGCAGAGAAGAGGAAGGGAGCTGGTGGGCCCCCAGGCAAATTCCAGACGAGCCAGAGAGAAGGGCAGGGCTGTTATCTTTAGAGAGGGGCTTTGACCTGAGGCAGAGCAGGGTTTATGTCTAGGCCTTACAGCTCTGCTCTGTGGCCCAGTCACCATACTCATACATGCAAAGCCAGGAGGATTTGGGGCCTGGAGCAGGAAACAGAACTGGGAGAGAGAGTTGAGGAGCAAAAGGGTAGGACAAGCCACTGATGGGAAAACCGAAGACGGAGTCTGGCCACGCAGTGCACCAAGGGCGGGACCTGCAGTTGAGGTTGTGCACTTTGACCCTCGGGTTTCAGATTTTTCCTGGTTTTTACCTTACTTGGTCATAGGGTAGAAGTGGCAAATACATCTCAACAGTTTGGTGTCTGAGGATTTGGGAGGAGAGCTTTCTGAGTGAGAGAAACCCTGGGTGGGTTTGGTTTTAATTTAGCAGTATTTCACACTGTGGTTATAACCTCTAAAACATCACCGGGGACGTACCTCTTCCAGCTGCCTTCTGTTGACTCACACATGTGAAAACATTTGCTCTTGGCTGTGCCCGAGACCTGTTCTCTTTCCTCAAACCTGGCTGGTGTTTTCCTAGGAACCCAGGCACCTGCAGCTGCTGGCCGACCTGGAGGACAGCAATGTCTTCTCGCTGATCGCTGGCCGGAAGCAGTACAGCGCCCCCACTGACCACGGGCTGTGCATAAAGGTATGGACCGGGAGCTGTGCGCCGCTGGCCTAGAGCACTTGGGGAGCTGGAAGAAAAGCAGACGAGTGACAGTGACACTAGCGGGTTTGGTGTCTTAGGGCGTGTGGCTGTAGCCAGGGGTAGTAGTGGAAGGAGGAAGCTGATTAGGGGAGAGGACCTCAGCCTGTCCCCTGGTGGCCTCCATGGTCCTGAGTGAGCTGACGCTGTCTGTGTGGGCTTCTGGCCATTATGGTGCTGCCTGTGATCTCTCGGGTGTCCATCCTGTGGCCCATGGGCCACATACTGATTTCGTGAGGATTATTTTGCTTACCTCAAATGCCAGAAAATTTGTACACAGACCCCCTTTTTTTTGGCTCTTCAGTTTTCGTTAGTGTTTTGTATTTAATATGCATTTCAACACACCCCTGCTCTGCATGCATGTGTGTGAAGGCATATACACACGTATGCACACACACCTACACACTTCCGTACACACCCATGCACACTCCTATGGCCCGGGCCCACCCTTCTGCCCTGGTTGTGGTGATGTTGGCAGCCATGTGCTGGGTGATATTTCTGCACACTTACTGTGCACCAGAAGTTGGCTAATGGTTTTGCATCTGTTACCCTAGTTAGTCTAGGTAGACACCTGCGGGGTAGGAGCTAAGTTGGCCCTGCGGCCCCCACCAGACAGCCAGCGAGTGGTTGTTCCTGGAGTTCACGCTGTGGGCTGACTTCTACACCAGCCCCATCCTGAGGGTAACAGGAGCCCTTCTTGGGCTGCAATGGGGAGAAAATTCCATCCTACAGTCGCTTCTACCCCACTCAGGAGGCTCTTTTGGGTGTTAGCAATAAGATCTACTTCAAACCAGGCCAAGGCCAGAGGCAGCCTCTCCGGTGGAACTGGAGAGGGAGCCTGGCAGCCGGCGTCCCCCGCACCCTGTCCACCAGCTGTGCTCATGTCTCTCTGCCGACCAGTCCTGCTGGCAGTGACTGCTGAGCCTGGCTGGGATGGTCACTCCCGTCCCGCAGCCCCTCCAGATTCCTGAGCTGGAGAGCTGGGGCAGCATCACTCTCTCGGGCCGGGGGTCCCTGGGGGAGGCCCACGCCTTGTCCCTGCAGCCGCCCCTCCTCACGGGGAGCCCTGCCTCGGGTCTCCATCTCCCACTCTCTGCACCTCCAGGTGGGCACTGCCCCCCCCCAGCCCAGGCAGGGGCCCGTGTCCAGTCGCCCCCTCATGGGTCCACTGAGCCCCTTGTGTGGGTGGCGTCCAGCTGGTCATCCCTGGCTGCGCGCCGTGAGCCCCACCCGACACAGGCTCACTTCTGTTGCACTAATTTGACTTTCTTTTACCTCCTTTAGCCAAACAAAGTCCGGAACGAAAGTAAAGAGCTGAGGCTGCTGTGCGCTGAGGACGAGCAGAGCCGTGTGTGCTGGATGACAGCGTTCCGCCTCCTCAAGGTACGGCCGCCCGCAGGGCCAGCCGCAGCAGGGTGTCGGCTCCGGCAGGAGGATGCCCGTAACTTTTCTGAGGTCCTGTCACGGTATTTTATTTATCAAGTGTAGTACACAGCTTTCTAAACAAGACCCCAGGAGCTTCTGACGAGGGCTTCAGAGTAGGCCGGGTGGAACCAGGTGTTCCAGCCTCTGCACGGCTGGCGCGTGGGGGCTGGGAGCGTCTCGGGCACCATAGGATGTTCCACAATATCCCTGGTCTCTGCTCTCTAGATGCCAATGGCACCCCTCAACCTGCTGGACAATAAAAATGTCTCAACACCTTGCCAAGTGTCCCCTGGGCTGCAGGAATGGGGAATTGTGGCCACTGGTTTAGAGGAATAGGATGGAAAACTTGGGACCAGCAAGAAAGGAAATCGTTTGTGAGGAGGTTCCTTGTTTCCTGGCTGAGCAGACTCTCAGCTGCCCACAAAGCCAAGGTCATGGGGAAAAGGCGGTGAATCGCATGGCTCACAGCAGCCCCTCAGGGGAGATAGCATCTCCCGGGGGGAAGTTCTAAAAGAAATCTGTTGTAAAAGCCCCGTTTGGGATACTGCCCAGACAGCACACTCAGAGTGATATCATGGGCTCGTCCCTGTAATTGGTTTGGTGACACTAAGAATGTCATAGTACAGTGCCTGTCCCTGGGATTTCCCACACAGGGTTCCTCTGCGCACATACAGTGACCCACATGTCTGGAATTACTTGTGTCTGTAAAGTCCATGTGGGCTGCGAGTTAGCTGACCGAGGTCAACTTGGCTGACGTCCAGGGGTCTCTGGAGGAATCATTAGTCAGCTGTGACCCATGTGTGCAGTGGTCTAGGGACCAACCTTTGTGGAACTACAGTGGCCTTTTAGCTGGTACAGAGGGTCAAGGTGAAGTCAGATGAAGGGACAGATGAGTCAAAGAGAACATGGCTCAAAACGCTCCCTCTGGGACCACAGAACAGCAGCCCCACAGTTAGCACCCTGCTTCTCTCTCTGAACATTACATTGTTGTATTTTTTCCACTGTTAAAACAAAGAAGTATTAGCATCAAAATTTTACTAACTCATATGAAAGTGGAAATGTTGCTGTCAGAATGAGTTAGTATATAGATTGTGGACACCTTTACCAGCCAGCTTTAGCTCTGTCATCAGTCACAACTGATTCAATTTGTAACAGGATATCGGTTGAGAGGAATGGGGTTGCTTTTGCGTTCCGTTGCAAAAAAATGAACAATTCAAAGCAAACAGGGAAACCGTGTAGAGAGAGCACTCCACGTTTGCTGGGGAGGATTGTGTTTGCTGCTGTGCCCAGGGACGCTGCATGAGAGGACAAGACTCACCTGTGCCCACAGGGCAGAGGTCAGAGAGAAGCTTCTGACATTTTATGTGTTTGAGTTTGCTTTTTCATCTGCAAATGAATCATCAATTTTGGAAGTGGCAGGAAAGGAAGTGGAAGAGGAATGTGGTAGTTCACTCCTGAAGCTTATAGGCTATAGGTTTTATTAGTTTGGGCCTGGGGCCAGTTCTTTTTTTTTTTTTTTTTTTTTTTTAAGAGAAAGAGTCTCACTTTATCATCCTCGGTAGAGTTCCATGGCGTCACACAGCTCACAGTCTCCAACTCCTGGGCTTAGGCAATTCTCTTACCTCAGCCTCCCGAGTAGCTGGGACTACAGGCGCCCTCCACAACGCCTGGCTATTTTTTGTTGCAGTTTGGCCGGGGCCAGGTTCAAACCTGCCACCCTCCGTATATGAGGCTGGCGCCCTATCCGCTGAGCCACAGGCGCTGCCCTTGGTGGCCTGTTCTTAACCGTTCATTTGTGAAAAAGCAGGTATAACTCCTCTTGTGCTGTAACTAGCCAGAGGCGAGGGTGTGTACAGAACTACTGGTGACGATCCTGACTGACTCCTGTTAAGGATAAGGTGTTATGTGATACTGTCAACACGTCTTGAGCGTTTACTGCGGGCCAGCAGCTCAGGGATGTGCATGCTGTTGACATCCCCATTGTACAGGCGACAGAACCGTGTGTGATTGCTGGGACACAGTGCATCCGGGCTTAGAGCCCCAGCATTCAGGATGCAGGCAAGCTCTTCTAACTGTCACACTTTGCCGCCCTCTGTGAGAGCCCCTGGGAAGCTGCAGATCTGATTCTAAACATGGTGCTGTCGCCCTGGCCATTTTGCAGGGAGCACTTTGCAGCCACTGATCCATAGACGTAAAAGACATTAAGGAGACTTGCTAGTGCCATTCTTCTAGGAGGGTGGGGGCCTGGACCTAACAGTCTCAAGTCTTTGGGGACAGCGAAGTGACAAAGTTGACTTGCACATTTCTATCCCAGCTAGTTCTGGCCCAGGCCTGTTGCCATGACCAGGCCCCTCCTGTCCGCAGCTGCCATTCATTCTGACATTCCAGTCCCACTCCTCCCGGCCCGCCCTTTGTCAGACTGTCTTGGTCCCACCAGGAGAGGAGCCATAACAGGGAGCTGCTGTTCTGTGGTGACCTCCCCACCCTGTGTCCCCCGGGCCTCCAGAATGAGGTGTGGGCATCAGGGACTTGTGCCCTTTGAAGCTGTCGGGGAACATGAAATCCCTGTTTCCTATCCCTGCTACTTCCCCAGGCCCTTTTTTTTTTTTTTTTGAGACAGAGCCTTAAGCTGTCACCCTTGATAGAGTGCCGTGGCATCACAGCTTACAGCAACCTCCAATTCCTCGGCTCAAGCGAGTCTCTTGCCTCCGCCTCCCAAGTAGCTGGGACCACAGGCGCCTGCCACAACGCCCGGCCATTTTTTGGTTGCAGCTGTCGTCGTTTGGCGGGCCCGGGCTGGATTCGAACCCGCCAGCTCAGGTGTACGTGGCTGGCGCCTTAGCCCATTAAGCCACAGGCGCCGAGCCCCTAGGCCCTTTTTGGATGTGACTGTCAACTCAAGTCCATGGTCAGTCTTGGCCTCTTCAATGAGGAGGCAGGAGCCATGGAGGGGGTTGGGGATGCCCATCTGCAGGAATTTCCCTGGCTCACCCTGACCCTGTCCATGGGTCTGGGTAGCATCTTGCTGGCTTCCCTCCCTGGCTCGCCCTGAACCTGTCCATGGGTCTGGGTAGCATCTTGCTGGCTTCCCTCCCTGGCTCGCCCTGAACCTGTCCATGGGTCTGGGTACCATCTTGCTGGCTCCCCGTCCTGGCTCACCCTGAACCTGTCCATGGGTCTGGGTACCATCTTGCTGGCTCCCCTCCATGGCTCACCCTGACCCTGTTCATGGGTCTGGGTAGCATCTTGCTGGCTCCCCTTCCTGCCTCACCCTGACCCGGTTCATGAGTCTGGGTAGCATCTGCTGGCTCCCCTTCCTGGCTCACCCTGAACCTGTTTATGGGTCTGCGTCGCATCTGCTGGCTCCCCTCCAGCATCTTCTCTGGGAATAGGGACTGGTTAACACTCAGAACATAGTAGATCCTCTGGAAAACTGAACTGGGTGAACATGGGAATCAGCTGAAACTTGTGTCTCTGGCTTTGGGCTTTCCTGGCTTGTTACTGTGTCTGCCTCTCGTCTGCTGGATGTCACTGCCAGAGACAACAATTGGACTAAAGATGCCGTGAGATCCCCCTCAAACAGTCTGATTCTCAGGCCTTCACAACATCTCACCAGCACAGATTGAAGAAACATCAGGTTATGTCTTTTCAGGGTTGACATGAAGATCTTACCTGCAGTAAGTGGGGAGGGGTCCCTGTCAGCTTTAGCCTCTCAGACACTCTTGACCCACCAAAGTGGATCAGACTTTTGTGTTCCCATCTACAGGAAGTGGAGGACACCCATGGGGTGCCTTGTTTTGTAGCAATATGGAGACCCTGAATCTTGAATCGTAAAGAATTACCTTCCCCACCTGCCCATTCCTAACTCTGTCCAGTTATCATTTCTGTGCAGTGGATAAAGAATCAGCATCAGCGGTATTGAAATGGAAATTTGATTATAGTAAAATCCTGGTGATGTTTGGGAAGGAATTAGACTAGGACCTTCTCATATCTTTAAGTGCCCGCAGTTATACTTTATTTAATAACATAAAAAAAAATCGTATAGCTTTGACCTACATAGTGGGTCAAAGCCTAGCATTGATGCACACGGCTTTAGAGAAAGATGCTTTTATAAGATGCTGCCAGCAGGTAACCTTTTGCTCCTTGTTCCTTTCTTTTTTTTTTGAGACAGAGCCTCAAGCTGTCACCCTGGGTAGAGTGCCGTGGCATCACGGCTCACAGCAACCTCCAATTCCTGGGCTCAAGCGAGTCTCCTGCCTCTGCCTCCCCACGTAGCTGGGACTGTAGGCGCCCGCCACAACGCCCGGCCATTTTTTGGTTGCAGCCGTCATTGTTGTTTTGCCGGCCCAGGCTGGATTCGAACCCGCCAGCTCAGGTGTACATGGCTGGCGCCTTAGCCCGTTGAGCCACAGGCGCCGAGCCCCTTGTTCCTTTCTATTACATTCTTCGTTAAGTAATTTCTTAGACACTATATAGGCTGTGCCAGGAGCATTAAAACTTCAATGATTATTTATTACTTCCTTTCCTCCTCTCTATGTCTTCTAGAAAATTCTTAAACTTCTACAGTAATTATCCCCCAAGAAGGCGGAGGTCTTACTTCATCATGCAAGATTCCATAGGAGCGTTTGCTTTGTTTTTATATGATATGGCTTTGAAAAGGTGATTAAAAGAAAAAAGTGGCAGTCTGAGGGGAAGTGCAGCCAGCCTCCTCCAGACAATGCTGCTGAAGTACAAAAGAACATGTCTGAAACAAAGAGAAAAGCCACATCCACCCTGGAAAGCAGCATGGGAAACTCAATAAGTATTATTTGCATTTTTCCCTCCACATCTTCATTTACTATTTTCTAGTGTTTGCCCTGAAAATTTTCTAGGGTAACAGACAGCATGCATCTTGAACTTATAAAAATCTCCTACAATTTAGTACCTTTACCACTTTCAGACTGACATAAGACTCTTGACACCCTTTGAAGGGATGCTTGCCGTGTTGTTGATATATTCAATTCATTTTTTCTGAATTTGCATTCTTCTCACTGGTGCTAGAAGGACTCATCTTAGCAGTTTTATTCATGTGGGCCCAAGAAATGTTCTCAACTTTTGTTTTACCTTCATTATTGAAGAGACTCTCCAATGGGTATAGAATGCTAGTCAGCAGTTACTCTCTTCTGCATTTTCTCCCATACCATTGTACTCTGGATCTTATTATTTATGTAAAAATATCAGCTGTCTGTCTTCCACTTGCTTCTTGGAAAATGGTACTTTTTTTCCTGGTTGTTCCTGGTTGTTTTTTGACATTTTCTTTATCTCTGTTTTTTTAGCAATGATAATTCTAGGTGTGAGTTTATTTACCCTTGAATCTGAAGCTTGATGCCTTTTGTCAGTTTTGGAAAATTCTTGGCCATTATCTCTTCACATGATTTTTCTGATGCATTCTTACACTTCTTCTCTCACGGGAGTGATGCTATACCTGTGTTAGACCTTTTCATCACGTTCCAAATATCTTTACTTTAGAAATGAGTATATATTATTTTAATTTAATTTAGAAATGAGTGCATACTATAAGAGGTGGGATAGAGCGTACATCCCACGAAGGAAGGTCAGGAGGAAGATGCAGCCTACTTGATAACTTGGCTTCTTTGTTTCTGATTTTTTTTCTTTTCTTAGTGGTTTTAGTAAGAAACTCAGGAGAATTTCCTCAGGTTGGGATGTTGTGTGTGGATGAAGCTTTGCAGAGCACTTAGTCCTTATTGCCGGGGTAAACAAAGCAAGGCCCCTAGGCTGGTTAGGCAGCAGCCTGGTGGTAGGGAGAGCACTGGTTTAGAGCAGGCTGCACACATTTGGATCCTGAATCCTTACTTTGCCATGACCTTGGGCAACTTGCTTCATTCTTGTGCACTTCAGTTCTGTTCTCTGTAAAAAGGCAATAATTATATTACATAGCTCAAAAAATGAAGAGGAATAAAGTAATAACACAGAGTACTTAGAATAGTGTGTCAACCCACAGGAGCACTCAACAAGCATACTTGTTCTTGATGTTATTATATCCATCACTGCCCTGCTTATTTCAAAACCAGTCAGCTCTTACCTCCTGTGGGGCAATAGTAGCCACAGAACTGAGATGGGCACCATTCTGAATACATACTTGACCCTTGAACAGCACAGCTTTGAACTGTGGGAGTCCACTTATACAGGCATCTTTTTTCCAAAAAATAAACAGTAGAACCTCCATGGTTGACCACTCCCCTACATTGACCACCTCCTTCAGTTGACCTAATTTTCATAAATTATGCCTAGATCCTTATGTTGACCGTTAGTTATGGTCCCTTGGATTGTCACCTAACAAGAGTTTCTACTGTATTAGAAAAATGTTTTGACATGTCCAACAATTTGTAAAACTTCACAAACTATTAGCATAGAAATATTAAAAAATAAAGAAAAAGATACGTCATGAATGCATAAAATATATGTAGATACTAGTCTGTATCATTTATTATCATAAAATATACACAAACATATTATAAAATGTTAAAATTTATCAAAACTTAGCACACGGACTCTTAACAGACCATACATGGCACCATCTGCAATCAAGATAAAGGAAGGCTGTAGTTAGTATTAAAGTGTAATTGTGAAATTAACTGCAGTGTATATCGCACCATACAATAATTTTGTAGCCACCTCCTGGTATTGTGATGAGCTCAAGTGCTGCAGGCATCCCCTTAAAATCCTATGTGACTCTAGTCATCTCTGTTTGGTCTCTTCAGCAAATTGAGTATTGTAGTAAAATGTGGTCTCGCAAGGTTCTCGGGGACCCACACGAAATGCCACTAGTGATGCTGGAAGTGGTTCCAAGAAGCAGAGAACAGGCATGACATTACAAGAAAACCTTGGAACTGTTCACCATGTAGTGTAGATTGGATGTCTGCCCCCCATATCAGACAGATGATTCGCCTCGTAAACAAACTGTGCAAACTTGTGGTACAGGTAAATACAGTACTGTGAAGGTGTTTTCTTTGTGACGTTCTTGATGCCATTTTCCGTTCTAGGTGTATGTAATTTAATACATACAACATTCAAATATGTGCTAACTGCCCGTTTCTGTTCTTGGTAAGGCTTCCAGCCAACAGTAAAGTCCTCTCAGTTAAGTTTTGGGGGAGTCACGTGTTATACTCCGATTTCCGACTTCGGAGGGGGCAGCACCCCTGATCTCATGCAAGTGTCCTTTGTACTATAGGTTACAACCTTTTCATCTCAAAGGTTACGGGGGGTTGTCCTGTGTTGTGTATTGGGGCGCCTGGGCTGCTGACTGACTCTGGTCTCCCCCACAGTACGGGATGCTCCTTTACCAGAACTATCGAATCCCTCAGCAGAGGAAGGCCTTGCTGGCCCCGTTCTCCACACCAGTGGTAAGTAAAGCTGGCCCCTTCCAGAGTCCTGTGTCTTTTTCAGCTGCTGTGTCCTCACATGTTAATGAAATGTCTCATTTTACACTGGGGGGCCAAGAGAAGCTCCAGAAAGAGCAAGCACATTTCAGGGGAGCCATATGTCCCCAGCAGTGTGAGTGTGGAGAGCAAGCTTCTGCGCCCTCTGGTGAGAACCTAGAGATGACAGTCACCCCTTTTGTGTTCTCACATGTACATTACTACCCAAAGGGGCAGAAACACTTCACCCTCTTGAAATATGATCTCAAAGGTCCTCAGTGTTTGTCATTGCGAGGTGTCAGATGACACCACAGAAAGTCCACGTGTCCACTGCACTCACACAGCCAAGGGGCGACTTGTGAGGACCAGGCTCCCCTGGCATTTCTGTTGCTTTCCTGGGGGAGGCCACATGGCCCATGTCCTCCTGGCCCTAGGTGGCCACGGTGCCTTCTGTGAACGCTCAGAGAAGACCTGGAACGATCTTTATTCTTATTAAGAAAGACCAAAGTCATTTTTATCTCAAAGACCACTGAATTTTCCACCTGAAAATCAGAATTTTCATCCTGAAACATCAGGAGTGCAGAGGTGGACAGATGGGACGTTCTCTCTCCCCCTTTCTGGGTCATCGTTCTGATTATGTCATGCCGAGATGTCCCCTCATCCTGCAGCGACTTACTGCCCCACATCTTAAGAACCTGTGGTCCTTCCTTTCCAGCGCAGTGTCTCTGAGAACTCCCTTGTGGCAATGGACTTTTCTGGGCAGACAGGGCGAGTGATAGAGAATCCTGCTGAAGCCCAGAGCGCAGCCCTGGAGGAGGGCCATGCCTGGAGGGTAAGGAGGTCCCTGGTAGGTGGGGTGCTCGCCCCAAGGCTTGGCCTTCTGGAGAATGGCTCTGGGAGTGGGCAAGGCATGGGCTGTCTGCTGGGGGCTTCCAAGTGCTCACCTGCAGGTATCTCCAGGTTTCCTCAGCCAGCCGTTCCCACTGCCTCCTTGTCCCCTGGGCTCTCTGCCCTCTCAGTGTGTGTGTAGAGCTGTTCTGCTGATGAGTTGTCACTGTCACCTGTGGAGATCACCAAACCCAGGCCTGCAAGGTCTCCAGGCATTCACATCGTGGCTCTGTGGCGTTGAGGCCCCAGACAGTTCCTTCATCCCCAGAGTCAAGTTCTTAATCTCTAGATGGGAAGAATGTCACCCAACTCCCAAGTTCTCATGAAATGTAAAGGCCATGTGAAAAGCACATTAACTTCAGAGGATAGGGAGAAAAGGAAGACGTCCCCACGCACCAGGGTTCCAGAGACCGATGTCTTGAGAACTGCTGGACTTAAACAGAAAAGCTGCATTTGTCAGCTTATCTAAGGGGTATCAGGATGTTCCCGGCATCTCTGTTACATCTCCTTGATGTGAGAATCAAGTGTCTCTCCTTCAGTGCTGAGGTGGCCAGACATACACACCAGGGCATTTTGGGTTTCGTTTCTAACAACTGGGACGCTAAGCTCTTTATGCTCAGTGGCCGGATGGGCTGCAGGCGGGCAGAGCCTCTCCTGAGCCTCCTGCTCTGCCCAGCCACGCTGCCCTGAGGTTGGCACATCAGGTGACTTGTTGGGGGTCCATCTGTTGTCCTCAGTATTAACATGGTGTTTCTCTTGCAGAAGCGAAGCACACGGATGAATATCCTAGGTAGCCAAAGTCCCCTCCACCCTTCTACCCTAAGTACAGGTAAACATGCCCTGGCACCTGGTGTTTTTTTACCTAAACAAAATCAATTGACTCCCGGACCTTCACCGTCCCTCAGCTTCCCAAAGTTGGCCAAATGCCCAGAGTGCACCAGCAAGCGGTGGCCCAGGGGTGGAGGCTTGGGGTTCACGAGCGCTGGTTGTGCTGTCGGGGGACACCTTCGGCAGGGTGCCACTGTCCCACCCTCCCCTTCTCCTGCCTCACAGTGATCCACAGGACACAGCACTGGTTTCACGGGAGGATCTCCAGGGAGGAATCCCACCGGATCATTAAACAACAAGGGCTCGTGGACGGGTAAGAAGCCAGCGCTGCTGAGAGCCGGCGTCTGCTGAGGTTGGTTGTGCCGGGCTGTGTTCTGTTTAAGGCCTGAGACATCCTTGCAGCAGAGGCAGTAGTTTCACCCTCATTTTAAAGGGGAGAAAACACAGGCTTAGAAGCACAAGTGGGGTACAGAGCTTGCCTAGCTAAGGGGCACAAAAGGATTCTACTCCACGTGTGTCCAGGTGGCATCCATAATTAACTTCGAGATGAAACTTGAGCAGGTGAACACAGCTAGTTACTTCGCCTTTGTAAGACAGTGGACAAAAAGAAGAAAAAAATGACTGCCTGCACCTTTAGATTCATGCACTTGATCAGGCAGCTTTTGCTCAGAACAGACAGCCCCAAACCTTCGTGCCAGTGGCTGAGTGGCCCTGCTCACCCGGCCTGCTTGGCTGCAGCTGGTCCGTCCAGGGTGGCTTCACACATGTGTCTAGTGGGCAGTGTCAGCTGTCGGCACTGGTGACAGAGGGGTGACTGGGAAGGTTGGCCTGGAGTCTTTCACAAAGGGGTGTCCGTGGGCTCCAGGAGCAGAGCGGGAGGCTTCCCAGGTCTCTGGCTGCATCACGCTTGTTGCTGTCCCTTCAGCCACACCAGATCCCAAGGCCACAATCAGCTTATCTGAGAAGGAGCTCTCCAGGATGTGGATCTAGGCAGGGACACGGGGTCCAGTTACCATCTGCCAACACGGTGGGGCCAGCTCTCCCTGCTCCCAGGGGAGCCCCCAGGGTTCTCCTCCCTGAGTGTGTGAGATGCCCCACACTGCTCTGCTCAAAACACAGGTTCTTGGAAACGGCCAAATTCAAAGAACGATCCTTGGTCTCCTCCTGCCCTTCACTTCTCTCATCTTCCTTCTATTTTAAAGGAAACCCCAGATACACTGATCTTACCAGGAAAGACGCTTCAGTGTGTGTCTCTAAAAAATAAGGACAAGAATTCCTTACTGTCCTCGAAGAGCCAGTCCATGTTCAGATTTCCCCAGTTGTCACGCAGAAAGTTCTTTAAATTAAATTTAGTTTAAGTCAGGATCTGCCTTATCAGGACAGTCCTGAGAATAGTCTCTCCCTTTTCTTCTTTTTTCTCTGATCTTTTAGTTGTTTGCTAATCACACACTTGTGGTTTCTTTTGACACATTCCTCTGTCTCTCTGGTTCCTGGTAGTCAGAGGCTGGTTAAATGCACAGTTGCTCTGGCTGTGGTCCCTGGGGGCCGTGTGCCCTCCCCTGCTTAGTTACGTAATCGCATTAGGGTTGAGGCCGGGTTTGAGCGCAGCCATCCTGAGCCTTCCCTAGTAAAATCTCTCCTCCCTTCAGCAGCTGTTGGGGCACTTGCCCGGGTTAGTATTTTGTTAGGGTTCCCAAATAGTCGTTGTCTAATTCCTTCCTTTACGAGCTGACATCCTTTCCCCCATCATATGTTTCGTTTTCTGGGAGAAGCAGCCACATGCTTGATTTTTGCTCTGACAAGTAAGTCAGTTCTCAGAATGACGAGTTGGTTTTGTGTTCTGCCTTCTTCCACTGCTGACAAAGGATATTTGGGTTTGGTTGGTTTTGTTTAAACTTTCACTATGAACTTAGAACTTTATGTGTTTGACTGGTTTCAGCCAAAATTTCTTTTTCTTCTTCATGCTCACTTTGGCCCTCCCTGGCCAGTGGTCTTTCAAGCTGAGTTCTTTGGACCTCAAACCTACAATGTTTGATTTCACAAGTGACAGGGTAGCTTAGGCTCAAGTGACACATTCTCCTAGGAGCCCTGATTCTTCCTAGTGGCAGGTGCATCTCGAGGCCGCCATCTTCGGATCTTTTGTTAAACCAAAAAATAAATATTTGGGGTTCACATTGATGTTGCTAATTCAAATTTGAGATCAGAAGGTTTTTATTTCTTTGCTTTTGTTGTATTTCTTTTCTGTTACTCTGAAGATCTCAGTTACTGACGGCATTAACGTAATTACTTATTTCATTTATATATGTGTGTATGCACACACACATATATAGTATCTTATATTCAATAAGACTCCTGAATTGAGATTTCTTTGCAGTCCCTCTAATCTGTAAGGATTATTCCAGGCAGGTTGCCTTAAACTACCGTGGCTAAAGTCACTTAATTCTTCTCTGTGATTCTGTCCTCAGACTGTTCCACATCAGGCTTCGTCTCAGTTTATTTAGTGTTTGAGTGGATTTGACTGTTTTGTGTGGTTGGGTGCTGCTTTTTGAATTATGTAAAACTTTTCAATGGTTCTGAGTCAAGCCTATAAAATCGGGCGCGTCCTGTGTCGACGACTCTGCCTCTGCACCCCCCAGTTTGTAACCACTTCTCATGTTTGTTGATGCTTCTGTCATTTTAAACATACAAGCAAAACATATTTGTTTTTATATTCAATCCTTCCTTAAACCAAGGCAGCACACTGGCCACTGTGCAGACTTGTCCCACCAGAGTCCCGAGGACTGGCCCCCCGCAGCATGGAGATCGTGCGTGTTTGTTCCACACCCAGGTTCTCCTTTATGTAGATAGAACATCAGTTTTTCCAGCCGATCTCGATTGAGGGGCCCTTGGCTTGTTGCCAGGCGTGTCATGACAGACAGTGCTGCGTCATTCATAATTCTGCCGGTGAGTTCCGCCAAGTGGGGTTATGGGTTCAAGGGGAAGGCTGCCGTGCTGCTGTGAAGTGCAGCCAGACTTCCCTCGGCAGGGTCTGCGCCCTGCGGTCGTCCGGCCAGAAGTTAGCAATCGCAATGGTTTCCCAGAGCCTCTTCCCTGCAGGAGCACGGCTGAGCTCTGCGGTCCTCCGGGAAGGAGGCTGAGTCTTCCCCTGTGTTTAGGGCTGTTTACTTTTCCTTCCCTTTTGGCAATGTCAAACAGTCTGTGTATACCTTTTGCCTGTTTTTCTAATCTGTTTCTTTAAAGTTGCAGGTTCCTTTGTTTTTCTCACTTGTAATCCTAAAGGGAGTTGTTTATCTTTGTTCTAGTGCTTTATTTCACTTTTTCCTCTCTTTCTCCTTCCTTCCCTCTTTCCTATCTTCTCTCTTCCATTCTTCATCTTTTTCTTCCTTCCTTCCTTCCTTGTTCATTTTCGGTTTTAGTTTTGTTTTTGTTTAGATCCCACATGCATCTGGAACATATTCATCCTATGTACTGTGTAAAGAATGGGTCTTAATTTTATTGTTTCCCATGTGGTTATAAAATCATTCCCAGACTACTTACCTGATATGTCAGCTTTGTCATAGAGCAGTCTTTGGTAAAGCATTAAAAATGACTTTCCCCATAACTATAGGAAAGTTTTTTTTTTTCTCTAAAGTTTCTGGCATACCTAAGGACTGAAAAGCCTAATATTTGAAATTTCTCTTTCTGTGACATTTTGAGTTCATGTGGGAGTTAGTTCCTAGGGTTCTAATACCGTCCACACCCATTTATAGCCCTGAGCCCATTCAAAACTGGCCTGGAATGGGACAGAGGTGTCACCACTAACCTGCTGTCTGGCAGTTGTCCTATGGAGGCCGAGCTGGTTTGCCCCCCACGTGATGTTTTTCTGCTGGAGGAGTGAAGGCT
Organism: Perodicticus potto; assembly: GCA_963574655.1. NCBI lineage: Eukaryota > Metazoa > Chordata > Mammalia > Primates > Lorisidae > Perodicticus > Perodicticus potto. Next base: position 65,484 of record CAUYRH010046129.1, read on the forward strand.
CCACAGGAGGCTTGGTTTGGTGCTGTGGCCAAGAAGTGTCCGTCCCAGGGTCAAGGACAATGGGGCTGCGTCTATACCCTTGAGGAGCATGGGTATCCAAATCTCAGGCCTACTCTCAGGCAGGAGTAGGAAGAGTCAGACATGTATGTTTGGAAGAAGCTTCCTGAGTGACGTGGTTCTGAGGGAAGGTCCACCCTGGTCTTGAATTAAGAGGGCCACCCCTGGGAGGGTGCAGGGCAGGGCACATTGGAGGCCAGCTTGACCCAGTAGGTGAATTGTGTGGCAGGCCCTTTGTCCTCCCCCCCAACGATGTTTGTCTTTCAGCTTTTCCTAGAGTGGAATTCCACTTAATGAAGCTTCCATCCATTGTTCCAGACTAGTAAGGAGATAGGGCATCACCTGTTACCTTCTTCTCCCAAATAAAACTTGCTCGTGGGATTGGCCTTGTTTGTAAGCTGGTGTTTCTCACCACCCTCCCTGGAATCCATCATTGTCGTTAAGGCTGGCGTTGGCAGCTCCCACCTGAGGCTGCTGAACCGCTAACGTGACACAGAACTACAGATAATGGGACCGCTTCAGATGCTGTCACTCGGCTGCTCATCTTGCCCTAATGCCTGGGTTTGGGGAGGAAATGTGTTTGCAGAACAAGGTCCATTAAATAATCAATTCCTAATCTTTACTGGTCCCTGCAGAGAACATGAAGGCAAGCCAGTGTAGAGAGAAAAGCACTTTCTTCTGTCTCAGACGATACAGAGAGTTAGGAAGAGAGCAGGCAGGGCAAGAAAGAAAGGGACTTCCGAGCCTTAGTAAACTTAGTAAACTGAAATCCCTAGTGTCCATCCCTACCCGCTGGTGCAGGTGATTGTGTGCATCTGTGTGTGTGTATGCATGTGTGTGTGCACCAATGTGTGTGTACACCTGCATGTGTGCACCTGCGTGTTTGTACACCTGTGTGTGTACCAGTGTGTGTGCACCAGTGTGTGTGTACACCTGCGTGTGTGCACCTGCGTGTGTGTGCACCTGTGTGTGCGCGCCTGCATGTGTGTACACCTGCGTGTGTGCGCCTGCGTGTATGCACACCTGTGTGTGTGTACACCTGCGTGTGTGCACCAATGTGTGTGTACACCTGTATGTGTGTGCACCTGCGTGTATGCGCCTGCGTGTTTGTACACCTGCATGTGTGTGCCTGCATGTGTGTACACCTGTGTGTGCGCGCCTGTGTGTGTGTGCCTGCGTGTGGCACCTGCATGTGTGCACCTGTGCCCCCAGCCTGAGCCTCACTCGCTGTCCTGTCTGCTCCCTTCCCGTTTTGCCGTCCACACCCCACTCAGGGCCTGCAGGAGAAGGGTCTTTTTAAGGACAAATCTAGCTGTCCTCCTCTCTGCCACCCACCACTGGACCATGTGATTGCCGCCCCCCACCCCGCCATGCGCACCCACACTGTGGCCTCTCTGCTGTCCCCAGTGTCAGCCCCTGTGCTGCCTGTCTGCACTTCATACCCCTCCCCTGTTGGACTTTCCCAAAGTTTTGCAAAGAGCGTGAGTCCTACAAAATGTTATTTAAAAGGTGGAGGCAGGTCCTGGGGAGGCAGCTGTACTCACATACCACTGGAAACCTCTGGGTCATGGAGCCCCTTGACCAGAAACGGTGACTTAGCAGATGATTGTAGTATGGTTTCTAGTGCCTTCAAAATATCTTCCTCCTGGGCAGCACCTGTGGCTCAAAGGAGTAGGGCGCCGGCCCCATTTACCAGAGGTGGTGGGTTCAAACCCAGCCCCTGCCAAAAACTGCAAAAAAAAAAGATATATATATATATCTTCCTTCTTTGTAGCTTAGAGTAAGGCTTTGGGACTTTTTTCTCTTCCTTCCTAATGTGTAACTGTTTATCTTATTAGCTGATTCTAGATTAGTTCTTGTAAAAGCAATGATTGTATGCCTCTTCGTGCCATTCTAAGTTAACATTTTTTTAATGTTGAAATAATTACGGAGTTGTAGAAAGGTGTGAGAACAGTACAGTGAGTTCCTGTGTACCTTCCGCCCAGCTACCCCAGTTGTTAATATTACAGCACATTTGCTATAACCTAACTCAGGAATTAACATTGATACAGTCTATCATCTAGTCTACACATGTATTCAGATTTTGCCAGTGGTCCCAAATGTATCCTTTATAATAAAAAATTTGTTGGTCCTGGCTCGGCACCTGTGGCTCAACAGGCTAAGGCACCAGCCACGTACACCTGAGCTGGCGGGTTCAAATCCAGCCCAGGCCCGCCAAATAACAATGACAGCTGCAACCAAAAAATGGCCGGG
>CAUYRH010046131.1:0-28719 GCA_963574655.1 Perodicticus potto
TTTGACAAATGGCAAAGAAAAGCATTAATCACATGTGTGGGAACACAAAAGAATGGAAGAGGGAAAGATTAATGTTAGCTGTGTGGATTAACAGGGGATCATGGAAATGGTCATGATTAAGCTAGGCTTTGAGTTGTGGAAAATGTAATAAATTATATTTTTTCCATTTTGAGTGAAACAAATTTTTGATGCTTTCCTGACACTATTGTTCTCAAGTACAATAAACTAAATCCTGTTGGTATTGATCATGCCACGTAGAACTTAATGCAAGAGATTAATGCAAGAGCTCTAGACAGAAGTAGAGTTGTGTTAGGTTATCAATCTAGAGAGTTTTTAAGTATATTCAAAGGTGAAGTGAATAGATGAAGAGAGAAACTAAGTAGACATTCAGAAGTTATTAAGGAAAAAATCAATGGAAGGAAAATCTAGGCTGAAAGGTAAGTATATGTAAAGACTAAGTATGTTCAGGGTTTCAGAGTAATTAATGTGGCTGGGACATCATAAGGCAGGTGGAAAGAGAAAAGACTGGAGAAGGAAGGTGAGGGATAAGTCATTAAAGGCATTATGTTCCAGACTCAGAGTCTGCCTGTGACTTAGGTACAAGTAGGATATTAAAATGAGTTGTTACTATTGAAATAAATTATAATCCTGAAACATAGTTTATATATGAAGTAATCTCTTTGAGCCACCTTAATATATTTTAGCCCATCAACTATTGTGATGAAATTATAATAATATTATACTTTGCTTGAGCAATTAAAAATTATTCTTCAGCTAGAGTGAATATTTATTAAACTAAAATATAACCATATTACCGTTCTTTTAAAAACTTTTACAATAGTATTATTTTAGTTAAGCTGCTATACAACCAGGGCCTGTCTTTTGTCCTATCTTTTGGGGCCACTCTCTCATCATGTTCCAGCCACACTTAATTTTTCCACCTTTTGTTTGCATTTCAAACGCAGGGAACTGACACGAATTTCTCATTCTCATTGGAATACTTCCACACTTTCTAGAAATCTGATAAGTGAATCAAATCCTAGCTTAAAAATTATATCTTCCAGTAGGCAGTTTAAAAATCTTCTGGTCCCATTAATACAGTACAGGTGGCGCCACAGCCAGCTCAGCCCAGCTGAGCTGGAGGACCTACCACCTCTGCCTTGGCGGTGTTGGTGTGAAGGCAGCAGCAGGCAGAGGAACCAGCAGGCTGGAGGGTAGGCAAAGGGTGGGGCTCCTACCTTCACCTCCCACCTCTACCCTCACCAGAGGCTCCAATAGCCAAAGGGGCAGACAACTGCTGGGGAGACACTGGTGCCTTGGTGTCTCCTTCTCTTTGCACTTATGACTGAATGCAGAAACCCCATTTCCTATGCCTAGGTCAATTTCGTGTAAGTTTCCTAGGCCTCAATTCAACGAATGGACTATGTCCATTCATTAATACATTCATTCACCTTGCCCCTGCAGAAGAGTCTGTGTCCATTCATTAATACATTCATTCACCTTGCCCCTGCAGAAGAGACTGTGTCCATTCATTCCCTGGCCTCATGTAGAAGGAACACATGCGCCTATATATACCCCTAGACAAAGAGCCCAGACAGAGGAGAGAGCTTTTCTCTCCCAATTTGGATTTTCTCTCCCTACCTGGAGCTTTAGTGTTTTTGTATTCTTTTCTGTACTAAATTCTGCCTTACCACTGATTTGAGGTTCACAGATTTATTCTTCAAATCGCCAAGACCAAGAACCTGAAACACTGGTATCACCATTAGTAGCTCCAAGTGAGTATCAATAAACAAGAAATTTCTTGTGGAAAACATAATTGATAAATAATAATTGTACATATTTATGAGGCATGTGTAAAATTTTGTTACATGTATACAATGAGTAACAAATCAGAGTAGTCATCTTATCTATCACCTCAAACGTTTTACTTCTTTGTGCTGAGAACTTTCAAAATACTTTCTTCTAGCTACTTGAAAATAAATAATAATTTATCATTAAGTATAGTTCCTCTGCTGCACTATAGAACACTAGAACTTACGCCTCTTCTCTAATTATAATTTTGTTTCTTTTGACCAACCTCTTCCAATCCCCTCCTTCCTTCCTCCTTTCCCAGCCTCTGATAAAAATCCCCTGAGTTCATTAGTAGCCCAAAGTGCGATTCAGTGAGTGATTTATTTTCTTTCTTTTTTAGATGTATGAGTCTAAGCTACATTAAAGTTTATATAATACAATTTGGGGTGTCATCTTTGTGTACAATTCAAGGGTTTATTTCAATCTAACTATGAGCAAATTTAAATATAAACAGTTATGAATTTAATTAAAAATTAATGAAAAAACAGAACAGCAAAATTAGAATACAAAAATAGAAACAGGGTCTTATAAGACACCATTCAATGATGAACTTTTAGGTTTAAGGCAAGGTGCTAGGTATTGGTACATTACAGGAAAAACAACAAACATTAAAATTTGCCCTCAAGATGCTTTCAGATGTATATGCTTCAGACTGAACAGAAATAATAAATGCCCATGAAGATTATTAACCTGAGATTTTGATTAAATAAATAAGTCTTTTGTCATGATGAATTATGAAACAAACTCACTTGTTTTTATGATTTACAGATTCTCTTGGTGTGGTAGCACACATTTTTTGAAATTCAAGCTTATGTACAGGTATTCTCAGGCAATATGCTCATTTGCTTTGTGAGCTAACTCAAGAAATTAAAAGAAAAAACATATACAGTTGGGGCTACAATGTAAAGTATGAAAGAACCAAGCCAAGGCAGGGATGGAAAAAGAAAAACAGTCACTAATGTGTGTGTTGTTTGAAGAGTCTAAGGTTGTATTTGGCCCACCAATCATAATGCCTACTCACTCTTTTGACACATTTTTTTTTTTAGTTTAGATAATTTGGAGTGGTAGAAGCAGATTTTTTATTAAAGATTCACTTTTCTTATATTGGGAAGGTTTATTTGTACATTTGGGTTTTGTCAAATCGAATCCATTGATGAAAATAATAAATGGTAAGGAATAAAATAAAAAGAAAACATGTGTTGTGACAGTAATGTATCAAAGCAAAGTAGAAAGTAGTGTTTTCACCATTTGTTTTTTCAGGTCTGTGGCAATTCCACAAGGAAGCTGCAGGCTGTTCTTCCAAGGCTCAGGCTACAAACTGATAAACAGCAACACATCAACCACATTTTAATTGAAAACTCAGGCATATTAGCCCTAACTATTTCATTTCTTTTTTTCACTTTTTTTCTTATTTTTATAAATGTCAGACTATTATAGGAGTACAAATTTTTCAATTACAGGGATTGCTTTTGTGCAGTTTAAGTGAAAGTTGTAAGTTTGCCCATCACTGAGACCGGTCAGGTGCAAAGGTGGCACCTGGCCTCTCCCAGTCACTGGCTTGATTTCCATTGATTTTTATTACCATATAAGACAACTAAGTCTGAGAACTTGCCACTGTAATCTTATTTTGGCAGCACTGTACCAACAACGTCGTACGCTTTCATAACTTTGGCACACCAGCGTCTCACAGGCATGTTCATGTCCGTGTGTGGCGCTGTCCTACTGAGGGGCTTTCATCATCGTTGCGTGTTTTTGTGTGCTCTATGACAACAGCTTTGACGGTCATTCCAGAAAAAGATCTCCAAAGTTGCTTTAAAGGTTAGACTAGTCACCAGTGTCAGTGCAGAGCTTCCCAAAGGGAGTACTTCGAAGGTGACCATAGTGATCCTCAGCAAAGAGGAATTTAACACTTCTTCTAGGATGTGAACTGAATTGTCAGACCGGTGTTATGTGCACATGAGTGTTGATCAGTTAGTTCGAATTTCATAGTATGTGTGGTGTTTGTTTTTCCATTCCTGTGATACTTTGCTGAGAAGAATGGTCTTCCATTTCCACCCAGGTAGGTTATTATAAAATTTTTTAGGGTGAGTAGTACTCTGTGGTATGCATATATCACATTTGATTAAGCCACTCATGTATTGACAGGCAATTGGATTGGCTCCACATCTTTGTGACTGTTAATTGTGTAGCAATAAATATTTGAATACCTGTGTCTTCTTGATCAAAGAACTTTCCTTCCTTTAATTAAATATCCAATAAGGATATGTCTAGATCAAATGGTAGGTCTGTGTATACTTTAGGTTCTTTGAGTATCCTCACATGCATCACTCCGTCACCTTCTGTTCCACACTGAGCGTCCTGCTTGCTTCTCTGTGACGTCACAAAGCTGCTTCAGAGAAGAGTGACCCACATGTAGGCAGCTGCCTGCGCTTTTCATTTTTTTCCTTGGGTATGGTGCTGGCAGGTTGTGTCTACTACACCCTATTTCCTCTGCCATCACTGTGGTGATTTCTGTATTTACCGAGTAAATCTTTGGCTGTGCTGGCCTAAGATGACATATCTACCCTTTAGCAGTCTTCTTGGAAGATTGGCAAGTTTTGTTACATGATACATTGATAGTATTTTGCTCCACATCCATCAGAAAATACTCACCAGTTTTAAGCCATGGTCCAATTTCTTATCTTTTCCAATATGAATGGTATCATTAATAACTTAAGCTTAACAGAACTTTTTTTTGTTAGTTTAAGAAATATTCAGTCTGGTTAGAATGACACATTAGTGATATATGTTATGTGAAATAAAACAAAAGGAAAAATCACATTAATGGAAGTGAGGACAAAATTAAAAAGCTGTCAGAGGATGATGCTCAAAACAATTATTTTTTTTGCTGTGGGTATGAGTAAAAGGTCACCTTCTAACAATCCTGTTTCTGTCTGAGTAACACAAGGAAAGAACATTAGTAGTCATTAAACCACAGAATTTTGAGGCCATAAAATTTCCCCTAGGAGAAGAAAAAAGATGCTGAAATAGGAGCTGTGTATCTTCCATTTAAAGAAAAAATATTACTTGAAGTTAAAAAAAAAACTAAAACATTTATTTTCTTAGAATAGCGGTAAAATCTGTAAGAGGTGCTTATTAAAATGTCACCAATTTCAGTAATAAAAATGGGAAATAGTATCGATATCACACTTTGATATTTTTATAAAGAAGGATAGTATAGAGAAACAAAATTTTTAAAGCCAAGATGTGTATTAGCTTACAAAAAAATACAAGGCCACACAACCTAGATAATGAATTCTATTTATAGCCAATGTAAAAAAATGCCACAAAACTCTTCACTATCTTACACATTTATTTCTCATTAAGATCGGAAGATATTTATAATAAGATACACATGCTTTAGGTCATTTCAAGGTAAAGTCATAATGAAGAATCACAAAGCTATAATGCAATCTAATTATCAAAAAGTCTAGATTAAGATGGGGAATGCGTCAAAACTTGAATATGTATGTGTATGTTTTCATTGCAGAATGCTGTGATAAATGAATAAGATAGTGAGGGGCAAGAATATTTCTCATTCATTTTGAACAAATGTTATCAATGATCTATACATTTTCTAAATAATTCAGGGAATGAAATTATTAGTACCAAAATAAAGGGAAAGAAAACATCACTAAATAAGCTAAAGGAATGTTACTTACATATACTTATTAGAGAAAGTATACAGGCCAAAAAATATGATTTACTATTAGAATTATAAAATTTAACCTCCAAAATGCATTCATAGTATTATTGGTTTTACCCTCTATGAATAGTTAAACCTGCAGGATAATTTTTCTTTTAATATTTACTATATAAGAATGTGAAATTTTGCTACAAATATATATATTAAGTGATTTTTAAAGAAAAGTATTGTAATACTTCAAAAATCAATGCTTTTCAAGATAAAAGATTTAAGCAGAAGATGTTAATAGTATGTATATTATCTACTGAGTAAAATGGCAATGTTAACACAAATGAAAATATGTTTTCTATGACTGACACAGAATAAAGAAATTATATTAAAACAGAATAAAGAAATTATATTAAAAAGGGAATGAGATGTGGGAGGTAACTGTTTCATATAGAAACAATTCCAAGGAAATTTCTTTTAGATATGAGGTCTAACAATTAAGTCTGTGAACTTTCCACCATCTGTTTACATTGGTAGTACCATATAAGCAACTTGGTAAGGTTTCATGACCTTGGTTTATCAGTATCTCACAACTGTGTTGTTCACACTGACGTGTGGCAGTGTCTTGCTGAGTGGTGTTCATTACTTTTGTTGTGTGTTGCAAGAAAGTTGGAGCTTGAATTAGAGCAAGATAAACATTAAATTTATTCTTAAACTTGGCCAGAGAGGAAATGAAATAACAGACATATTAATGCCAGTTTGTGGGGATGATGCCATAAAGAAAATGTCAGTGTACAAATGGAGAAACATTTTTCTGAGGAGAGAGAAAGCATCAGTGATGGAGAGAGGTCAGGGCAGCCATTAATGAGGAGAGCTGATGCAAACATTACAAAAATGTGTTCAACTCTGCATCAGAATCATTGGCTGACTGTGCAAAGTCTAGCATACCATGGAAATGATGATAGAGAAACTGTCAGGAAAATCTTAACTGAAAATCTTGCCAACTACGCATGGCTCTTGCATCACGATGATAAACCAGCTCACACAGGACTGTCTAGGAGGGAGTTTTTAGCCATTGAACAAATAGATGAATGGGAACACCCTTCCCTACTTACCTGGTATGGTCCCCAATGACATTTTTCTTTACTTAAAGATAAAGGAAATATTGAAAAGAAGATATTTGGATGACATTCAGGGCATCAAGGGTAATATGATGACAGCTTCAGTGGCCATTCCAGAAAAAGTGTCCCAAAACTGCTTTGAAGGGTAGACTAGGTGCTGGCACTAGTGTATAGCTTCACATGGGGAGTACTTTGAAGGTGACCATAGTTATATTCAGCAATGAGGTATATAGTACTTTTTCTAGGATCAGTTTGTGAACTTAATTGTCAAAACTCATAACTTAACAGATAAGACTGAAAGTTGGTAATAATGGTTTCACTCCCTCTTCCCACAAATCTCAGTATCCCTCGGAAGTTAATGGAATGGCATCCCTAACCATTTTTTATGTAGCACCCATTACCAGGGAAGGGCTGTGTATAATCTGAACCTCCTTCCACTCTTACGCATTAGCTTTCCACAGCAGCGGTAATTGTAGCTTCTGGGTCTTTCCCAAAAACTCACAGCCAAAATAAATCTAGCATGAATATTTACAGATACTATTTGATATGGAAGTGGTACTAGTGGAAAGTTCTGTGGAAAAACACTGCTGCAAAGAAGGAGCTTTACTGAACACAAAAAAGAAACTGAATGGACAGGTAGCTATTTGCGTTGGCATTTCATGATTCTGGGTCCATAGTTCCTTTCTCATCTATTAATTGAATTTTGAAAATAATAATGGATATTGACATTGAGTGTACTTCTAGCAAAGCATTTGAGAGTAAGATTTGGAAAGCAATTAAACACGCTGTGAAAGAAATTAAGTGACTTAAATTCTCTGTGACAGGGCAACTCACAATTAGCACTTAGGGAGACAAAATAAAGTACAACAAAGCATGATACGTCTTTCTGTGACATAAACACAGCTTATTTTCCAAGCAAAGAAAGTGTGTGCTTTAAAATTTGTGTTTTATGAGAAAATAGGAATTCATACTCTCTAAACATTTAAGAAAATACATATTTGATGATTTAGAGATAGGAGTTAAACAAAGATATCACATAAGGAAAATTGAAAGGTAAAAATCAAAAATCTTCATTTGAACTAATAGAGCTTGTAGAAAAATCGGTATTGTCTGAATCTACATCATACAGCAAATTTTCTTGAGTTAAGAGAAAAAGAAACAAAATATTTTGAAAGAAAAGACATGCATGGAAAAAAACAGTCCTTAAACACACAAGGAACCATTAACATGTGTACATACTAAAATATAAACCCCAAATCAAAAGGGAACAATTAAACAAACAAGTCTCAGTAGATAGAAACTTTTCTAAGTGGAAGAAAGATGTGGTTGAGACTGTTACATGAATCTCCAGTACTACTGAAAAGAGGAAAGGGAGCCATCAGATTGTCCCCTAGTAAACATTTTGAACTTGAGAAGAATGTGCCTGTTTCAAAGCCGTTGTCACTCACCTTCACATCCTCTCTTGTACATTTGGCTTTTGAAGTGGTGGGTGAAATTCTGTAAAGCACTTTTCTGCTTTACCACCTTGTTTCTTGTTTGGATCTGACATTAAAAAGTGACAAGAAACGGAAAAACTAGACAAAGAGGAAAAAATCTTGCTCCTTTGCTTTCAGCTCTCTGTGGAATGTCACCATCTTTTTCTCACTGCAGTACCAACAATTATTCTGTAGTATCAGACACATACATATATATACATGTATCTGATACTTCAATATGTGTGTGGGTATATATATATATATATATGTGTGTGTGTGTGTGTGTGTGTGTGTATTGCATTTTTTTCAATTCTTGCAGCCAACTTCGTCGAGAGCAGGTAGCATCAACAATTTGGCCCCTTCTTCTCAGACCTCTAGGTCCCAGAGCAAAGGAAACCTCTTTTTCATGCTAGGACATCAACTCTAGCTCAAAGAAGGCTGAGTTGCATCTGCATGGAACCTTTTCTCCAAGATTATAAATCTTAATAATTACAACTTTTTTTAAATTCATGTATTTATAATAAAATGTTCCCTTATTGAATTTTTGTTTAGCTAGTACATTTTTATGCCTACTTAACAAAAGTTTACATTAAATTATCTTTGTTTAGAAAACTAATAAATTATAAAAAACAGAAAAAAGTCACTGGGAACATACATACTCTTCTCCTCCCTCAAAATATAAGGTAAAATATAAGAAATAATAAGCTACTAAATTTTTAAGATACAAAGTTGTGTTATTCAACTATTAAAGCCAATTTACAAACAATATGAGCAATGATAGGAAAGTCCCCCCTTCCTTACTTTTTTTTTGGAGACAGTCTCACTTTGTCACCCTTGGTAGAATGCCATTGTATCATAGCTCACAGCTACCTCAAACTCTTGGGCTCAAGCAATTTTCTTGCCTCAGCCTCCCAGGTAGCTGGGACTATAGGCATCTTCCACACCTGTATATATATTTGGTTAGATACAGGTTATATATATATAGGTTATATATATATACAGGTTATACATATATAACCAAATAAATAGATCAAGTACAAAATCATCCACCAGATGTTCATAAGGAATTTAATAAGATAGAAGATCAATGCTCTTTTTTCAAAAATAAAATGTTTACTAAGGAAACTACAGATAACTGGCTGCTGCCCTTAGTGTTATACAATACCTGTATCTCCAAGAACAGCTAACACTGAGTACCAAGCTTTGTAAATGTTTTCTAGCTAGAATAGACAGACAAGGACACCTGGTCTTACTACTATTTAGGCAATTATTCTTTAAATAAAACAACAACATAATAAAAAGGAAATAAAGGTAAATACTAAGGAGGCAGAGACAATGTTTCATTACCAGTTTGCTCTGTTTCTAAGCAATATTATTATATAATTAATTAAAAAACAAATCAAACATATAAATTTAGTAAAATGGCTATTATAAACACATATATAAATCAGCTTATTTGCTTTAATTCTATAATTATTTATTTTATTATTTTTTATTTTTTTGCAGTTTTTGGCCGGGGCTGGGTTTGCACCCACCACCTCCGGCATATGGGGTTGGAGCCCTACTCTGTTGAGCCACAGGTGCCGCCCTAATTCTATAATTATTAACACATCAATATATAAAACTTAAAAAAATGCAACTTACATATGAATAACTATAGAAAGAAATAATAACCTGTACCAAAATTTAAATTACTAAAATACATACAGGTTAATTTTAAAAGATGAAAGTATGGCTACATTTTCAGTAAAAATTGCAAATTTAGAGATTTCACATCTTTCTCAAATTTATCTACAAATACTTACTAACAGGTAATATTACAAAGGATATTTTTTGGGGGGTTTGGTTTTTAAAACATGAGAAATTCATACCAAAGTTTAAATGAAAGAGGATAGAGCAGAAGTAGCCAAGAGAAAATTTGAAAAAGTGTATTTACAAGATTTATACCTCACTTTTGAATTAAACAGAAAGCATAATATGAATATACATTTGTTGCATGGGTGTGTGCATGGATTTATGCATCCTCATTCACAGGGTGTTATCTCAGTTTTTATTTCTAAAATGATACAGATGATCCTCAGAATATAATTTAAGCACAAAGTAATCTTGAAAGAAGCCTGAAAACGCATTAGCCTTAAGAAACCATAAATAGGGGCAGTGCCTGTGGCTCAAGGAGGAGGGCGCTGGCCCCATATACCGGAGGTGGCAGGTTCAAGCCCAACCTTGGCCAAAAAACTGAAAAAAAAAAAAAAAAAAGAAACCATAAATAAAGACATAGACTTTTATAAATATATAAACATAAAATTTGTGTTTCAAAAACATATACAACTAGGAGAAAGTTGGCATTAGTAAGTTGGCAGAGAAGGACTTTCCAATGGTTTTAACCCCCAGCAGAAGCTTCAGTTTGAATAACTACCCATGCATAAGAATATCTTCAGAAGATCCAAGGAAACCAGGTGACAGATTACAGCACCTGACTACCGTAGAAATCAGAAGAAACACATTGAAGACTGTAGGAAGGACAGCTTTACACTATCTGTGTCACACTGCCTCCAATTCCAGGCAGCACAGTATGAAGACACATTTCCCTTTGCATGGGGAGAGGGAAGTGAGCATCCTGAACTTTAAATAAGACCCTAACACAGTGACTACTCCAATGAAACCCAGCACCATACAGAGCCCCTCTGCCCCAGACTCAAGGCCAGTACCACGGACTGGGCTCAGGAACTGCCTCTCTTTAAGCCTGCCACTCTGCCAGGCCAACCACGGTGCCCCCAGACTTTGAATAGGCCCCTGGTTTTAGCCAGTTTCAGCAGCCCTGTGATTTGGGTCTTGACAGACTCAGTCTCCAAACCCTCCCTAAGGCCGGTGAGTGCCAGCAACTACAGGCTCCAAACTGTCCCCAGTACCAGGCAGGGCTCCACAATTCCAACCTCAGATAAAAGGTTTTTACCTGCCCTCCCAGACCCAGTGTCCTGGTTCAGCCCTGCAGAACTAATCAACAAGTTCCAGTGGATCCAGGACAGTGATTCTGGGCAGCATTTGGAGGCAGTTTCACTTGTCATGCTGAGCGGATGTGTGAGAGGTGCAGCTGGCATCTAGTGGGTGAGAATCCCAGGATGTTACTAAATACTCTACAACGCACAGGACAGCGCACTCCCCCTAACAAAAATTTATCTAACCCCAAAACCCATCAGATCTAGAGAGATAGGAATGGAGAAGCTTGAAAAGTGGACAGACATATAGTCATGCAAAAAAAAAAAAAAAAAAAAAAATCTAAAAAGCACCAAGGACATTTTAGTAATCTTTTGAAGGTTACTCAATTATTTTATCAGAAAGAAAATAAATATTATCAGGAAATATATTTGATACTTTTTTGATCAGAAATTAATGTGAAGAAAATTTTGTTTCTGTTTTCTATGGAGATAATACTAGTCTTTGTCAATTATCCATGAAGACTGAATTTAAAAACAACAACCACCTAAAATATTTCAAAGGGCTTTTATAAAACCAGCTTATTAAAAGCTATTTTAAAAGAGCATATTCACACAATTACTTCTTTCAAATTGAGAAGAAAAGAAATATCTACTTACTTGCCGTTCAGTGCTGCTACGCCAACTGTGCTCCGAGCAATGGACATACTGGCTACAAAGGTCCACTGCTGACTCTGTGGATCCCACCTCTCCACTGTGTTCAGATAGCTCCAGCCATCATGGCCTCCCACAGCATAAATAGGGCCTTCAAGGACTGTTACACCTACAACAGGGGAGAAATGAATATTGTACCTATAGCTATCAATATCATTTTGTACTCTTAAACATCTAAAAGAGTAGATTTCAAGTTACATGTTCTTACCACAACAAATTTAAATTTTAAAAATTGAATGGATTCATAAAGTCAAATTAATATACAAAACTACGAATTCATTTCATTCAACCTAGCCTCCATTTAAGAAATAACTGAAATGAAGTAGAAACTATCTACTGTTTATGGAATTGTTCCATTAAAGTGAATTCAAAATTGAGATCCGAAAGGAAATATGATGGCCTACAATGCTTTATAACAATCAAACAAAGATTCTTATTTATGACCATATGAAGTAGCAAATACTAAACATCAAAGGTGGTATATGTCTTGTGCTTCTACTTTTAAAGAATATTTCTCTATTACATTTTAAATTACTTTGTTACTAAGCAATGTTACCTTAGCAATGTAATATTTCCAACTTGAATTTCAGAATAGTTTTGTCTATGTTTTGAATTACCTAGAATTTTATAATATTGTTCATATTATTAGCTAAAATTGCTAAACACAACACACAATAAAATTAATAGTGATTCATCAATAGACACAATTATGTTGAAATTCAGTGCATACATTGAAGATTTTTCAGTCTCTTCCTTCCTTCCTTCCTTTCTTCCTTCCTTCCTTCCTTGCTTCTTTTTTTTTTTTATCAACATCATTTAAATGTTCCATGGAAGTTTAACTATAGGTTCAAGGTGCTATGAGATGAAAAAGGTTGAAAAGCACTGCTTCAAAATAAAGCAAGCCCAGCTGAGAATGCCAATCCACAAATGGTTCACAAAGAAGAATATCAATGGTGTGGCCCTCCAGTTGTCACACGCTGGAAAGCAATGGGACTTGGGAGTCCTTAGAGGAGAAAGGAAACCCAAAGCCCAACGCTACCTAATAGAGGTTGAACTGGCATGATTTGAATCTAGCTGTTTGCATATCTTTAAATTCTGCTCCAGATTTTCTATGTATTAAGTATGAAAACGTGGTAGGTGCTTGATGATTTGTGGTTTTTCATTAAAAAACAGGATTAGCTACAACCTGTACTGTCGTGCTTCTCTGAGTTACGTGTAGCAGCACGGAACCTGTCTATTAAACCCAGCTGCTCTGGCCACAAGTCACTTTCTGCCTAATTAGTTAATAAAACTGCCTGCTGAATGCTCAGAAGAAAACACACTCCCACAAAACCTCGCTTTCAAGGAATACAGAAAATAATAAAATCTGATGAATTACGTTGCACACCTCTATGATGATTCTTTAGCTGACAGTTTGAGAAAGTACAGTATGTCCATTGTCTGGAGTATTAAAGAAGTTCACTAATAAAAAAAGCCACTCCCAATCGTAATTAAAGATACACATTTGCTTCATCATTGGCTGCCAAGGTTTTGTTTGTTGCCCAAGTTGTTAAAAACAGAAAACACACAATGACCTTCCCCTCATCCTTTATAGTGGTTATTGCTGGATTTCCTTCCCTTTCCAATACATGGGAAAAGAACAAACGAAAAATGAGCCTAGTCTTAGACAACTGCAGGGTCTTACACAGTATCTGAATCTGAAAGATGTTTACTTCTACTCTAGCTGAGATTTCTATTGTAAGGTGCTTGAAACTTGTTTTGGAAACAGTCAGGGTATAAATACACACAAAAAATATAAAGATCATTCATTGCCTAGACCTTCTAACTCTAAACCCAGATTTCTCTCTACCACATGATGGCTGGTTCTGCTAGACTATCTTAAGTAATCTCAAAAAGAAACATGAAAATTTTATTATTAAACCAACTCACGTAGAGAACGATCTATTCCAGCTGTGTAAGCCTTCAGGAGAAAGTTGACAACCTTCTTGAATAATATATTACAGAGCCACAGTGCCATGTGGTGCCAAAGCATCAGGGCCAGAGTAAATATATGTATACCCACACCTGCCAGTGAGGACCCAAAAGCGTCCTCTTTGGTCCTCCAGGCTACCAGATACTTAGTCCTTTACACGTGTGTCATGACAACCCTTCTCCCTTCAAACACTACCTTACAAGTTAGGAAAGCTAACTTCCTACTTAAATTTGTTCTACCAACTATTTTATAATTTTGGAGTCTTTGATCCTGAAAATAGTATTAGGCAGACAACTCACTGATTTCACTTGGTTTTAATGAAACATCAGGGTGGCAAACATGTGTGAGTCCGCCTACTTGCTTACTTTAAGTTGTCTCTGCAATCACCAAGTCTGCCTTTTGACTAATGTGTCCCTTTCCTGGGATGGCCTTCCTTTTGTGTTCAAGGTCTTTGAGGACCAACTTCCTTTTCTGCCATGCCTTCCATGCAGGTGAAAGCAATCCCTATCCCTGCTAAAAATGATCCCTCTTTCCTTTAAACTTCAGGACAATTTGCTGTGCTCCCCACTGCCTTTCTTCTTAACATGTAAAATAGTCTTTAGCTGAATGGCTTTCACTTCTTTAAAAGACTGGAAATTCTGTTAAAGCAGGATTTTTGTCTGATTCACGAGGTGTGCCACGAACCTAATAAAAACTCAAAAACTTATTAATTTGATCTATAAATGAATGGGAAGATAAAATTTTAAATTATATTAGATGACTATATTATTATATTATGCACTTCTAAGAGATCAACTTTTAGAATTTTTAAAGTGATTAATAATGATTCCCAATCTTTTTAACACACAATATCCTGCTGTTACTTGATTTTGTAGTGACACCTCTTCCTAATCTGGAAAACGATTCATGGCATATTTTTTTTTTACTTAAAAAAATTAGAAATTGGGTTTCTATTAAAACATTCTTTGGATAACTGTCATACTAATAGTTTTGAGAATTATAAATCACGATCCAGTTTAGCAACACTTACAGGTATGAACATACTTGTTATAGATTATGTTCATTTCCTATGGCTGCCATGACTAAGTAGCACAAACTGGGTGAGTTAAAACAACAGAAATTCATTCTGTGATAGTTCTGGAAGCTAGAAATCTAAAATCAAGGTGTGAGCAGAGCATGCTTCCTCCAGGGGCTTTAGCAAAGAATCCTGCCTACTATATTTCAGCATCT
Organism: Perodicticus potto; assembly: GCA_963574655.1. Lineage (NCBI taxonomy): Eukaryota > Metazoa > Chordata > Mammalia > Primates > Lorisidae > Perodicticus > Perodicticus potto. The sequence continues at coordinate 14,970 of CAUYRH010046131.1, forward strand.
AGTATCTCCAGGCATTCCTGGCCAGGTGACAGAGGCCATCTCTGCCTCTGTCTTCATGTGGCTGTCTTCCCTCAATACATCTGCATGCTCAAATTTCTAATTTTATAACAACACTAGTCATTGGATTAGAGCCCATCCTAATTGCCTATGACCTCATCTTAACTTGATTATATCTGCAAAGACTATTTCTGAATGAGATCACATTCACAGGTACCAAGGGTTAGGATTTGAACATAGCCTTTACCCTCAACATAAGCCATCCTTAAAATTTAGGGGCGATGCTTGTGGCTCATCAGGTAGGGCACCAGCCCCATATACCATAGGTGGCGGGTTCAAACCTGGCCTCTGCCGAACTGCAAAACAGAAAAGTAGCCAGGCGTTGTGGTGGGCACCTGGAGTCCCAGCTACTCAGGAGGCTGAGGCAAGAGAACTGCCTAAACCCAGGAGTTGGAGGTTGCTGTGAGCTGTGTGACACCACGGCACTCTACTGAGGGCGATAAAGTGAGACTCTGTCTCTACAAAAAAAAAAAATTAAGAGAATAATAGATGTTTAGAGGTTTCAAGGATGAGACATGCACAGATGACTCTAACATGGAGTTTATAATACAGACATGGGAACACTGAGTCGCCAAATAAATTTTTCTAGCAGCCATATGATCCCTTTGGGTTCTTGGGATCAAAAACTGTTATATACCACTGTAGACTCCATAGAGATTCAGGGTAAAAAGATCAGTGATGGACAGCAAACAAATCAAGATTAAATGTCCTGCTGTATCTTTGTCTGCCCAGCATTCTGACTTTCACAATGAAAAGAGTTGCTGGGTCGTCCTCCACCACCCAATGTGGAACAGTGGTAATGGGTCACATTCCCTTTAAACCCTCTAATCAGCAGCAGTCGACTTGCCACCATCAAATTGTAGTCATTGCTTATATATCTATCTCTAGTTGAATTGGCACATTCTGTTTTTAGTTAATAAAGTTGTTTTTAAACACCAAAAATTAAAGATTATGTTATCTGCTTCTCTGACTGAAGAGCAATTATAGAAGTGCCCATATGTCATTTTCCCCCTTAAGCTGAATGATGTGATGTGTTATTGCATTGGTTTTCCTGATACGGAATTATTCTTCTATTCCTTCCTGAAATTCAACTTGGGCATTCAGTGTGGGCCCTTTTAACAACCTGCTGAATTAGTGCTGCTAGTATTTTATGTAGAATTTTTAAAATTTCATTTATAAATGAGATAGATCTGAATTTTCTTTTTTTGTTGTTGTCTGCCATTTTGTCAGGGTTTCAATATTATAATCATACTATTTTATAAAATTAAGTTTTAGCTTCTTTTAAGTCTTGGAACTTGTTTTTATGTATATTTTGTTCAGGAACATTTTAATGCTTTGGGTAAATGCCGTGGAGCTTTGGGTCATGTGTAAGAGTATGTTTCGTTTTATAAGGAACCACCAGACTGTCTCCTACAGTGGTGCTGCCACTAGCAGAGAGCTCTGGCTGTTTCAAGTCCTTTCTAGCACTTGGTGTCAATGTTCTGGATTTTGGCCATTCCAACAGGTGAGCAGTGGCATTTCATTGTTGCTTTGATTTGTATTTTCCTGATGACATCTGATGGAGAGCATCTTTTTATATGCTTATTTATCACCTGCTTATCTTCTTTGGTAAGATGTCTGTTTAGGTTGTTGGCCCATTTTTTCACTGGATTTTTTGCTTTCTTATTGGTGAGTTTTAAGAATTCTTTTCATATTGTGGCTAATAGTCCTTTACCAGATATGTCTTTTGCAAATATTTACTCCTATGCCATTGCTTCTCATTTTATTTTCTTGAGAGTATCTTCCACAGAGAAGACATTTGTTTAATTTTAATGAATTCCAGCTTGTTAACTGTTTCCTTCATTGGCAATGCCTTTACTGTCATACCTAAAAAGTGTTTTTTTAGTTTTTTCTGTGTTATCCTTCCAGTTTTGTAGTTTTATATTTTGCATGTAGGTCTGTAATCTATTTTCAGTTAGTTTTTCTGATTAAAAGGTCTGTGTCTAGATTCATTTTTTCCCCATGTGAATGCCCCATTGTTCCAGGACCATTTGTTGAAAAGACTAACTTTTCTCCATTGTGTTGTCTTTGCTCCTTCATCAGAATTCAGTTAATTATACTTATATGGGTTTATTTATGGTCTCCCTATTGTATCCTTTCACCAATACCATACAGTCTTGATCACCATAGCTTCATGGTAAATCTTGAAGTCGGATAGTATCAGTTCTACAACTTGGCTCTTCTTCAATGCTATATTGGCTATTTTAGGTATTTTTCGCCCTCCACCTAAACTTTAGAACCAGATTGTCAATATCCACAAAATTACTTGCTGAGATTTTAATTGAGATTTGCACTGAAATCTATAGGTTAAGTAGGAAAGACCTGGCATCTTGACAATATTGTTTCTTTCTATCCATGGGTATGGAATATCTCTCCATTTATTTACCTAAAGTAGTTGAAAATGTATGCCCACACAAAAACCTGCACACAGAAGGCTATAGCAGCTTCATTCGTAATTGCCAAAACTTGAAAGCAGACATGATGTCCTTCAATAGATGAATGGATACTATGCAAACTATGGTACATCCAGACAATGGAATAATATTTTGTACCAAAAAGAAATGAGCTATCAGTTCATAAAAAGACCTGGAGAAAACTTAAATGCATATCACTAAGTGAATGAAGTCATTCTGAAAAGTCTGCATGCTATATGTTTTCAACTGTGTGACAATTTTGGAAGAGACAAAGCTACGGAAGATAGTAAAAAGATCAGTGGTTGCTAGGGGTTAAAGATGGGTGAGGGAGAAATGTATAGGTGTATCACTGAGGATTTTCAGGGCAGTGAAACTAGTCTGTATCATGCTATAGTGCTGGATAAACATCATTATAAATTTGCACAAAGCCACAGAATGTACAAAGTCAAGGATAAGCCCTAACATAAACTATAAATTTGGGGTGAAGATGATGTGTCAATAGAGGGCCATCAATTGTAATGTACGCAGCAAATGGTGCAGGACATTGCTAATGAGGAAGGGTATGTGTGTGTGTGTAGGGGCAGAGGGAGTATGAGAAATCTCTGCAACTTTTGTTCAGTTTTACTATGAAAATTGTTAAAATTGCTCTAAAAAATAAAGTCTGTTAAGAAACAAACTGCAAGTAAAATTAAAAAAAATACTATTCTAAGCTTGAAATCATTGGTAAACATGTCTAGACCAGAGTCCTTTTCATGTTTCATAATTTGATGACTTTTTCACTTTTTTCCAATTATTGATCTATTTTTGCACTTCTCCTTGAATCCATTTTTTCAAATTATTTTTTCTCTACTTCTACTTTATTTTGTGTTACCATTGCAATTCTTGCTTTCCTTTTAATTGTATTTTCCTGTTATATTTTGACCATCCTTTTATTTTTTTACCATCCTGCAGTATTTGGTTTAGGCATCTCTCCTTTAGATACAATATTGCTTGAATTAGAGCGTGGAATCTAATCTGAAAATCTTTCTTAAAGGATATTGGCTTGCTGACATTTATGCTTATAAAATACCTCTGTAAGTTGGCCACCCAAGGGACTGTAACAAACTAGTCAACATACATAAGGAACTAGGCTGACTGTACTGATATGTACATGTGGTCATGAAAATAGATGGCACAAGCAGTCTATGAAAATTAGGTCAACTTAAGGAGGTGGTCAATATAGGCAGGTCGTTAACTAAGGAATTTCTACTGTATGTTAATTTCTACTTGGTCATTTTTCAAGAATTTGGGGCTTGAATATTTATTTACTTCATTAAAAATCTGTCAACATATGTATTGTGTTTTCTCTGTTTATTCTTGAAGGCTGAGTAGGAAGATCAAGTCAGCCCTGATCTGAGATCTCAGCACTTTGTCCGTTTCACAAGTAACAATATTAAAACCGAGGAAGGCTAACTGATTAAAGTTTCCTGACTATTTAGCACTGGAGTTGATACCGAAACCTAATACTTCTACGTTCAGAAAAGTGCCGTCTACTGCCTCCCCATGTACTCAATTTTGCCCTATTCCATGTGGATTATCCTTTTCCTCTTTAAAAATCTCTACTCCAAATGTTCATAATTTCTTCTCATGGAAAAGGCATTTTCCATACCATACCCTTGTTCTCTATAATCTTAGCAGAACTCTGAGGCTATACACTCACAGAGGAATTCAGAAATAAGGTACGAGTTGGAGCTGGAACCCAGTGAATTCTCAATAAGGTCATCATCTTTTCAAAGTCTCTTTCATTTCAACTTAATACTGGAATAGGTAAAAAGAGATTCAGGCTTTTTTTTTTTTTTTTTTTAACATTAAGGAGCTCACTCCTCATTCAAAAAGGCAGATGCATGACTAAGTAACTATAATACATGACAGACTCTAACAAGCATTACAATTGTAAAAACATCTTTGACGTAATAAATATGGCATGCAGTGAAGCTTACATGTAATTTCCTCTCATCATTTCTCTTTGAAGAAAATGAGCATTTCAAAATACTTTTAATAAAGATTAATTTAACTCATCAACCTTATTATGGGATTGTTATTTCATTGAAGAAGTACAAGTACCTCCATACAAAAGCACATGCAGAAACTCATATGCTAAGAGACCGAGTTTTTCATATTTTGTCCATAACAGGGTAGTTCGTTTGCTAAAGGAAACAAAGAAGAAGGGCAGGAAGAAAGGGAGGACGAGAGGAAGGAAGAGTGGAGAGAAGGGGAGGAAAGAAGGAGGCAAAGAGAAGGAGGGAAAGGAAGAAGGGAAAAGTCTTTTTTTTTTTTTTTTTTTTTGCTGTTTTTGGCTGTGGCTGGGTTTGAACCCACCACCTCCGGTATATGAGGCCGGCGCCCTACTCCTTTGAGCCACCGCCCAGAAAAGTCTTTTTTAAAAATAAGAATAAAGAGGCGCAGTGCCTGTAGCTCAGCAGCTAGGGTACCAGCCACATACACTGGAGCTGGCGGGTTTGAATCCAGCCCAGAGCTGCCAAACAACAATGACAATCACAACCAAAAAATAGCCAGGTGTTGTGGTGGGCACCTGTAGTCCCAGCTACTTGGGAGGCTGAGGCAGGAGAACCCCTTAAGCCCAAAAGTTTGAGGTTGCTGTGAGCTATGATGCCACAGCACTCTAACGAGGGTGACATAGTGAGACTCTGTCTCAAAAAAAAAATTAAAAAAAGATAAAAACAAAGGAATGTGACTCATGAAGAAAAGGGCAGGACTCATCCAATTCATTTCAGTCTGCGCAATCTCCAAATACCACTCCTCTTATTTTGAATTTTTTTCACTTGTGTGGTCATGTCACCTTCCTCGTAGAGTTTAGTGGATTTAAATCAGACAAGACAGCAACCAGAAGCTGCTGGCACAGGACGGCAAACCCTCAGTTGCTGGAATAACTGATCGTGACTCACATGAATTGAGCACCTACTTCGAGGGAGCTGCCTGTCACCTCATTTAGGGCCTCTGCAGCACTAGCTGATTAAGTCATCTCGATGAAAATCTGGTCACCGTAGTGCCCTCATGTTGCAGACACAAACATAAAAAAAAAAAAAAAAAAGATTCCAATTTTTACCTTCTGACAAATTCTTTGGGCGACATGGACACTTTCTCTTTGTTATGCATCCAGACGCTCACGTTTTCTGAAGCTGATTCAGATTACCCCCGCACAAAATAAATCAGGCTGCAAAAATCCACCCACCCAATCTTGTACTTCAAGTGTGATTCCATAAATCATGTAGAAAGCTGAGGCCTTTGTCTTAAAGAAAGCTCTATGTATCAGATCTTTTAGAAAGTGAATTATTTGTGGCCAAAATAGGTCTTGAATTACATTTTGAGAGCACATTCATGGCCTAATCATCACAGTAATCTGGAGAAGACCCAGGTATGCGCTTAGGAATGCCTCTGGAAGGGTGCTCCTTCTGACATGTGCTTGACCGATGATGCTGCGTAAAGGCAAAACGTTGTCCTCACTGTACTAACAGCCTTATTTTGTAGATGTCCTATTGTCCCTGCTGGAAGAAGCCATTTGCATAATTTCTCTTTTTCTCTCCAAACATGTTTTTCCCACCTGCTTTCTCTTGCTACCATGCTAAGACTGTTATAAGAAAGCTAAACAAATATTCCAGGTCATTGTAATTTTTCTTAAGTAATCCATTTCCGTGTGCTCCCACCTAATGGGCACAATGTAAGGGTATATGGCACACCTCCAGGGAGCAAGACACAACTACGACAGGGACCTTATACAACAAACGCAAACATTGTGACTTAATCCTTAGCACCCTCATATTAACCCGGAAAAAAGGAATACGTTTTCATCTTTAGGCTAATACTGGCCTACTTACTAAGTGAGGCTTTGTGCTAAGGACTTTCATTTAAACTCCAATGACTTTCACTTATTTGTTTGAATCTTAGCTGTGTTATTACACGTATTTTCTCACTTAATCTGCATAGTGACTCTGAGGTAGGTACTATTTTTATCATTGCTTGCAAGAAAAGACTGTGACCTAGACAAGTGAAGTAACTTAACCAAGTTCTTATCATAATGGAAGCAGGACTTAAGCCCAGTCCGATGGCAGAAGCCTTGCTTTTAACCCCTGCTCTATGTTATCTCCTGGCTGTCCCTCGCATATTAAGGAAAAAAGCAAATGTCAAAACAGCACGTATAGAAGGATCTCCAGTATTATATGTATTTCCTTCTGTTAACATATATATATATATAATATGATGTATGACATGTATCATATATGTATATGTACACATGTATGTGTTTTATATATATAAACCTCAAATATAATAAGAGATATTATGTAGTACTTTTTATATCCTAGGTATTTCCTTTGTGCTAAAATATTCTGTGTGGATTATCTCATTTATTTCTCAAAATAACCTATCAAGATAGGTACTATTACCACCTCCATTTTATAAATGAGAAGGACCAAAAAGTAAAAATATTTCACTGAGGTGATAGAGCTACAAAGTAGTTCAATAAGAATCAACCAGATAATTTTATTAATTTACAAATAAATTTATACCTTTCTAAGTATGTATATGTGTACATATATATGGGTATATACTTATATATATTTTGTTTTTAGAGGCAGGGACTCCCTCTGTCACTTAGGCTAGAGTACAGTGGCATAATCATAGGTCAATGCATCCTTGAAATCCTGGGCTAAAGGAATCCTCCTGCCTCAGCCTTCTGAGTAGCTAGGGCTAAAGGTGTGTACCACCATGCCTAGCTAATTTTTTATTTTTATTTTTTTAGAGATGGGAACTCTCTATGTTGCCCAAGCTGGTCTCATCTACTGGCTCTGAGTGATCCTCCAGCCTTGGCCTTCAAAGGGCTAGGACTACAGGTACAAGCCACCACCTGTGGGACAGCAAACTATAGTTTTGTACAGCCCGTGAACTCAGAATTGTTTTTACTTTTTTAAATAGTTAAAAAAAAAATCAATGGAAGAATAATATTCATGACATATGAAAACCATATAAAATTCAAATTTTAATATTCATAAGTAAAGTATTATTGGAACATAGCCATGTCCATACTGGCGCTATTTTAATAGAAAAAATGTGTCATAGAGATCTGGACATTCTATTGGGAAGACACTATGGCAGAGTATCAATCTCCATGAGTGAGGAATCAGAGGCAAACTCCAAGTTAGTAACCTTGTGCATCTGGAAAGTTATTTAAGTTCTCTCATTCCTAATTTTCTCATCTGTGATACCTAACTAGTAAGCTATTCAAACTGCAATGACGTAGGTATTTATACTGTTCATATGTAAGTTGTTAGTAGCATACTTTTAATTCAGAAGATGAGTCATTACATAAAGTGGAGTCAGCCAGAGCCTGGAAACATTTTAATTTTCAAACATTCAGCTTAGCCAGTTTCAGACCAATAAGCACCAATTCATCTGTCTCTCAATGGAGCTCAAATATTCACATTTAAGCAGGGAGAAACTTCTTGCTGTTTCTGGTTCAGGGATAGATTCAGTGTTTATACAATGGGGGCTTAAACTCTTTTGGAAAAAGAACACTGAGTTACAGTTGCAACATAAGTTATAAAAATGAGGATTTATTTGGAATGAGAAATAAAATCATATCAAATGATGAATACACTTCTTTGAAAGCACTGCAAAATCACATGACCATCTAAAAAGCCTTGAGCAGGTGAGTAGCCCCAAATCTTAGACTTTGGTGATTTCCAAATAAGTCTTTTTATGTTCCCATCCTTTCCTTTGTCCAAAAAAGAAAAAAAAAATCCACAAGTATTATATTCTTAAACATCATGATTGCTTACATTATAAAATAACTTCCCTAGTTGCAAAATTGAGGTGCTAAATATACCACTAACAAATGTTACAAATAAACGACACACTGATGTTTCTGCTACAAATTTGTTTCAGTCCTGCATTAACAAAAATCTGACTGGTATGAGAATTCATTCTAAATTCCAAACAGAGCCATGAGGAAAAGAAAATGTTTGTTCGTTCCCTCAAGAAATAGATATGTATGTTAAGAGAAAATTGAACTATGAAAGTGTTACCAATCTTGGGAAGCATGACTGAAATGAATAGATAATAGGTCTGCATTTTTTTTTTCAAATGCCATTTGTGGAGTGAATTGTCTCCATTGTGGAATCCTGTACAAAACTGTTTCAGATCAAAGGTCCAATTTTCTAGCAAAGGAAGTATAGCAGTGGTCCCCAAGTAAATCCACTGTTTCTTTCACAATCCATCCCACCCACAATCCACCAGCTTGACAGAGTGAATGGCAGAATGGCCCCTTGAAGATGCAGCTGAGTGCCATCTTGGAAAAGGACCCTGCTGAGATAAGGCACCATCCCCCAGGAGGTGGTCTGTGCCCTGACTCAATGATCTTGCTATGGTGATGCATCTTTAATAGGTAGAACACAGGGGTCCAGGAACCAAGAGGTGCAAGTAAAAGTGGACAAATTACCATGATTCCCAGTGATCCACTTGGGGGATTTGTGCTTCCCATCCCTGAAGTCTTAGGCTGTGCTATTCTAGAAAATCTTGCTATTTTTCAGCAAGTGAAGACTTCTACCTGAGAACACAAGAAAGGCCCATTGAACTATAAGCTCTGGCTGCAATCTGGTCACTTCAGCCACACTAAGGAAGCGGATGACAAAAGAAGTCACCACATTTGTAGGAATCACTCATACTGATCATCAACAGGAAGCAATGGTTAAGAGTTCAGTCGTCAATCTATCAATTGTTGCTTGGTGATGTTTTCTGCTAATTGCTTTTAAGATATTTTCTTGTCTTGGTCAGTACTCTGAAATTTCAGACGTGGAATTTTTTTTTATTGATACTGCTTGAGATTTATTGAATCTCTTGGGACTTGTGTTTTTCCTCAGTGAACTTTGGAAAGTTCTCAGCTATTATCTCTTTAAATTTTTCTTCCTCTCTATATTCTCATTCTGGAACCCCAATTAAACCTATATTGGAAACTACCAACCAGGAGCCACATTAATTTTTGCTTTGGTGCTTTGAGGCAAGTGAGTAGAGTGAATTCTAGCACCAATGTGGCTGTAGGCAGACTTGTGGGTACAAATTCTGAAAAGAAATACACACTCCCTTCCCTCTAACTCTGCGGTCAACTACCAACCAAGAACCAAGGCCAGAATGGTCCAGCATATTGCTCTGCCCCTCTGTGAGGCAGGTTGAGGTCATACACTTTGGGCATCTTGGAGGAATTTTTTTTTTTTTGCAATAGTTTCTATAATCACATCCCAATATGTTCAAGCTCTGGACTTTGTCTCCTATGCTTTGTCTTCCTGGCTCATTAAAACTAAGAATCTAAGATCTGCAGATTCCATCAGGGAAACTTCTACTTGTTTATATCTCTGGAATCACACACTCTTGTGTTTTTTCCCTCTAAGTGTGTTTTCTGTTTTTTCTTTGCCGTAAGCTCAGTCATCCTTGACAAAACTAGTTAATCTAACTCTTTAGGTGCCCCCCACTGGGGCATATCTGTTTTAGCATTTTGTTGCAAACATATCAGCAATTCTTTATTTTTCCACCATTTCTGAAATTTCCAAGTAATCTTTTTTTATATATATTCAAAAAACCTGGTTTAGAACCTCAGCCCTGCCACTATCTAGCTCTCCAAATGACGTAAGTCACTTCACCTGTCCTTATCTTAGTTCCCTTGTCCATAAATTAAGGAAAAGATGATACTATTTCATGTCCCATTATGAGACTAAATGGCCTAATGACCACATCCATACACGCTAGGGTCTGTGCTATGGTTGTAGGTGAGAAGTAATCTGTCCAAGTCTCCTTGACCCGCTCCCTTCCTCTAGCCATTACAATCACACAGGGCAGAATCTACCAAATGAAATGAGGGCCAGCCCCCAATCCTTTCACTAGAATGACACTGGAGTGGGGAGGGATCACTGGGCAGGTGGCGCTAGGACCCAGGCCAGCTACCTCTGGCAGAACTCTCTTAATTTGCTCTAAGGCAAAAGAAAGTAAGGGCATTGCAAGGCGTTTGTTAAATGTTTATGGACTTTGAACGTTTTTTCTAAATGTTGTTATGAGATTCAGTTTCATTTTATTGGTTTTATTTCCTTTACATATAAAAATAACTTCAGTTGCACACATTCCTGTGTTTCTTCGGAACTGCTAAAGTCTCTCTCCAATGTTGTGCTTTTTTGGTGCCAAAGTGACCATTCTGTTCCTTTCAAACCAGGCCAACCTATTCCCATATCAGGAGCCTTCACCGAGTGATTAATGGTCACATAGCACCATTTTGACCATATAGTTCAAATATAGATAAATGATAAGTATAGATGCAAGGGCTTTTCATTCCTTTTAAACTCAGCTTAAAAGACAACTCTTCTCGGTGAGTGTCTCGGACCTTCCCCTTTGGCAGTGCCTGCCAGCATTACCTTAAAACATCTTACCATGTGGCTTGATGTCCTGTCACTATTTGTCCACATGTCCCAGGAGGTGATGGTCAGTCTCTCAAGGGGAAGAACTATATATTATTTCTCTTTGTAATTTCAGCATCTGGCACAGTGCTATCCATAGAGTAGTTGCTCAATACTATTCATTGAATCAATACAGCAAGAAAGTTATTTTACATGTCTACAATTACATTTACTGCTTAAGTGCAATGAAACTGAGATTTTTAAAATGTCAGGACATAATTATCAAATCCCAGGGAAGAGACAGTACTTTAAAAATGTACATTGATGGCTCGGCGCCTATGGCTCAGTGGGCTAAGGCGCCAGCAGCGTACACCTGAGCTAGCAGGTTCGAATCCAGCCCAGATCCGCCAAACAATAATGACGGCTGCAACCAAAAAATGGCCGGGCGTTCTGGCGGGCGCCTGTAGTCCCAGCTACTTGGGAGGTGGAGGCAAGAGACTCGCTTAAGCCCAGGAATTGGAGGTTGCTGTGAGCTGTGATTCTACAGCACTCTATCCAGGGTGACAGCTTGAGGCTCTGTCTCAAAAAAATAAATAAATAAATAAAAATGTATATTGATGAAGATGGCGGCTGAGTAACAGCTTCCTTACAACTGGGCATGGTGAGACTGGGGAGAGAAGACTTCAGGCATCTCTGGCTGGCGGGATCTGCCCAGAAACACCCCTTTGGGGACACAGGGAGACAGCGTGAGACTTCTGGACCCCCTGAGGAAGGCAAAAGCGGTGGAGATCTGGCAAGTGGTTGCGTGTGTTCGTTTGGTCTAATCCTGCTGGCAGCTATGGGTGCAACAGTAGTGAGATTGCAAGCTGGAAAGGCCTTACCTGTGAGCTGTTTGGTTTCTTTTGGACTTGGTACTCGGTTGAACTGCCTTGGGAGAACTTGGGCAAGAGTGCGGAGGTCTTTGAGTGTTGTCTGGGGCCCCAGACTGGGCCACCGAGCCAGACGGAGCTACCAGTGTTTGGTTGTGGGCTGTGTGGAGCCATTGTGGGAGAACTGCCCTGGCAAGCTCCACCCTCAGGGTCGCAGAACAAGCAACAGGTGGGAGCAAGTAATCTAGTGACTGAGCAGCCTAAAGGTGGGGACTGAGATGCCTTGCAGCCCTAGCCCTCAGGGGCATAGGGTTTTGGCACACTGGGTAAGTGGATAGCCACTTAAGGAGTGATCCCACCCACAAGCGCTTTCCTGGGAAAGCATCTGCTTATCCCAAGTTAGCAATTTAAAGTGCCTTCTAAGGAGGCTGAAGAGGATTTAAGCTCTCTACTATTTTTCACAGCCGTATCAACATTGTGATTAACATATCATACCCCAGAAAATCACCTCTTCCCCAGACAATATCAGCAAGATATATATACTGCTTTGATTTTGGTTTGGTTTTGTTTTGTGTTTTTTTGTTTGTTTGTTTGTTTGTTTTTATTATTGCTGTTTTGTTTTTAATTTCAACATTTTCCTTAAAGATTTTTCTTTTCTTTTTTCTTTCTTTTATTTCTTCATTTGTCTAGGTTAAATATAATTTTCCGTTGTTGCCTTTTTCAATAATTAGAACTTCAATTTTGCTAGTTTCTACCCACATTAAGTATTTTTTCCCCAATTTTATCCCGTAAAGTGTTCAGTTTGCTTGTTTTGGTTTGATTTATTGCATTTTTGTCTTTCCTTTCTACTTGGTGCAGGTAGGGTACTGTGTTCACACAGGATGGCAAAGAGCTGCTGACCTAACCACCCAACCCAGCACCCCCAGAGGTTGGGGGCTCTCAAGGTTGGGTCAAAGTACCGTACTGTACACCTATATTGCTCCCATCCCCTCTTTCTGTGCCTCTCTTCTTTTGGTCAATAGTTGCTTCTACACACCCCCTCTCCTTTCTCTTTTTTCTTTTCTTTTCTTTTTTTCTCCCTTTCTTTTTTCCCTTCTTGCTCTTCAATCTTCTCATCCTTCTGGTCCTGTACCAAAAGGACTCATCAAAACCCTAGGCCAGAGGCACAGCAACTTAAAGAACAGGAAAAAGTGAAAGGAAAATTAGGGCAAGGAAACAGATAGAAGAAATCACTCATGAGGAAGAATAAGCAGAAAATTCCTGGCATCATGAAAAAACAGTCCAGATTAACCCCCACAAGGGGCTGTGAGGTAGATACTGCAGAGGATTCCACCCATAAGGAAATGTTAGAAATGACAGAAAGAGTATTTAGAATACAGATGATGAAAACAATCAAGGAAATGAAGGAAACAATGAAGGAAAATCCTGATAAAGTGGAAAAAGAAATCCAAAAACAGAATCAATTAAGAGATGAACACTATGAAGAATATAAAAAGTATATGGCAGAGATGAGGGAACTGACGCAGTTAATTAGGGAACTTAAAGATGCAGTAGAAAGTATCAACAACAGATTAGACCATGCAGAAGAAAGAATCTCAGAGGTAGAGGACAAAGCTCTTGAGATAACTCAGATAATTAAGGTGGCAGAAAAGAAGAGAGAGAAAAAGGGAGGAGCCAAGATGGCGGCCGAGTAACAGCTTCCTTGCAACTGGGCACGGTAAGACTGGGGAAAGAAGAATTCAGGCATCTCTGCTGGCGAGATCTGCCCAGAAACACCCCTTTGGGGACATAGGGAGACAGCGTGAGACTTCTGGACCCCCGAGGAAGGCAAAAGCAGTGGAGATCTGGCAAGTGCTTGCGTGTGTTCGTTCAGTCTAATCCTGCCGGCAGCTGTGGCTGCAGCAGCAGTGAGATTGCAAACTGGAAAGGCCTTACCTGT
>CAUYRH010046132.1:0-20511 GCA_963574655.1 Perodicticus potto
TTTGTCTTGACTTTGGACAGGTTCATCACAATGTGTCTTGGGGAAGCTTGGTCAGAGTTGAGGTGACCTGGGGTCCGATATGCCTCTGAAAGGAGAGTGTCAGAACCTTTGGTGATATTTGGGAAATTTTCATTTATAATATTCTCTAGTATGGCTTCCATTCCCCTGGGGCATTCTTCTTCCCTTTCTGGGATACCTATAACTTGTATGTTTGAACGCGTCATAGAGTCCCATAAATCTGTCAGTGAACATTCTGCTTTCTCTCTCTTCTTTTCTGCCTCTATAACTGAGTTATCACAAGAGCTTTGTCCTCTACCTCTGAGATTCTTTCTTCTGCATGGTCTAATCTGTTGTTGATACTTTCTATTGAATTTTTAAATTCCCTAATTGACTGCTTCAGTTCCTTCAGCTCTGCTATATCATTTTTATATTCCTCATAGCATTCATCTCTTAATTGATTCTGTTTTTGGATTTCCTTTTGGTTATTTTCCACTTTATCAGCAGTTTCCTTCATTGTTTCCTTCATTTCCTTGATTGTTTTCATGGTCTGTATTCTAAATTCCATTTCTGTCATTTCTAACATTTCCTTATAGGTAGAATCCTCTGCAATAGCTACCTCACAGTCCCTTGGTGGGGGGTTGCTCTGGACTGGTTTTTCATGATGCTAGGAGTTTTCTGCTCATCCTTCCTCATGAGTGATTTCTTGTATCTGTTTCCTTGCCCTAATTTTCCTTTCACTTCTTCCTGCTCTTTAAGTTGCCGTGCCTTTGGACGAGGGTTTCAATGAATCCTTTTGGTACAGGACCAGAAGGATGAGAAGATTGCAGAGCAAGAAGGGAAAAAAGAAAGGAAAAAAAAAAAAAAGGAAAGAAAAAGAAAAGAAAAAGGAGAAAGGAGAGGGGGTGGGTAGAAGCAACTATTGACAAAAAGAAGAGAGGCACAGAAAGAGGGGGACAGGAGCAATACAGGTGTACAGTAGGGTACTTTGACCCACCCTTAAGAACCCCCAACCTCTGGGGGTGCTGGGTTGGGTGGGTAGGTCAGCAGCTCCTTGCCAGCCTATTTGGACACAGCATCCTACCTCCACCAAGTAGAGAGGAAAGACAAAAATGCAATAAGTCAAACCAAAACAAGCAAACCGAAAACTTTATGGGATAAAATTAGGGGAAAAAACCAAATAATAGGGGTAGAAACACTAGCAAAAATGAAGTTCTAATTGTTGAAAAAGGAAACAATGGAAAATTATATTTAAACTGGAAAAATGAAAAAATAAAAGCAAGAAAAAATAAGAAAAGAAAAATCTTTAAGGAAAACGTTGAAATTAAAAATAAACAAACAAACAAACAAAACAAAACAAAGCAAAACAAAACCAAAAACAAAGCAGTATATATATCTTGCTGAATATTGTCTGGGCAACAGGTGGTCTTCTGGGGTATGATATGTTAATCACAATGCTGATACGGCTGTATAAAATGGAGACTGGAGGCCTCTAATGATTTCTGAAACCCTGCAGGGTGGAAAGCCTAAATCCTCCTCAGCCCGCTTAGAAGGCACTGTAAATTGCTAGCTTGAGCTAAGCAGAAGCTTTCCTAGGAAAGCTATTGTGGCTGGGATCACTCCCTAAGTGGCTATCCACTTACCCAGTGTGCCAAAACCGGTCTCACCCTACACCCCTGAGGGCTAAGGCTTCAAGGCGTCTCAGTCCCCTCCTTTAGGCTGCTCAGTCACTAGATTACTTGTGCCCACCGGATGCTTGTTCTACGACCCTGAGGGTGGAGCTTGCCAGGGCAGTTCTCCCACAATGGCTCTACACAGCCCACAGCCAAACACAGGTAGCTCTGTCTGGCTCGGTGTCTCAATCTAGAGCCCTAGACAACACTCAAAGACCTCTGCACTCTTGCCCAAGTTTTCCTAAGGTAGTTCAACTGAGTGCCAAGTCCATAAAATCCCAAACAGCTCACAGGTAAGGCCTTTCCAGTTTGCAATTTCACTGCTGCTGTACCTACAGCTGCTGACAGGATTAGACCAAAGGAACACATGCAACCACTTGCCAGTTCTCCACTGCTTTTGCCTTCCTCAGGGGGTCCAGAAGTCTCATACTGTCTCCCTGTGTCTCCAAAGGGATGTTTCTGGGCAGAACCTGCCAGCCAGAGATGCCTGAAGTCTTGTCTCCCCAGTCTCACTGTGCCCAGTTGCAAGGAAGCTGTTACTCGGCATGTACAATATTCAGGCTCACTCCACAGTGACAATAAGGAAGAGGGTGTGATCCTGGTGGAGGGAGGATCAATGAAGGAGAACGGAGAATCCAGAAAGAGACCCACACAAGTATGCTCAATCAGTTTACAATGAAGAAGCAAAAGCAATTCAACAGGGGAAGAATAAATTTTTCAACAAATGATATTGAAGCACCTAGAATTACACATTAATATATAAAACAATGAACCTTAACCTAAACTTACACCTTTTACAAAAATTTACTCAAAATTGATCATATATCTAAACATAAAATGTATTTCTTTTTTTTTTTTTTTTGGTTTTCCAAAAAAATAAAAAAAAAAGAAAGAAAAGAAAATAGTGACTTTCATATAAATTGCATTCAATTTTCACCAAAGTACATTACTTTAATATTAATTTTTTCAATTCAACTTGTTAATATGTTGTTTAGGATATTGCATCCTCATCTATAAGTGGAACATATTTGTAATTTTCCTTTATAACAATATATTTTCTCCAATTTCAATATCAGGTGTATCCAGATCAAGTAAAATTGTATTGAAATATTTCTTCTTTTTTATTGTTTATAAGATTTCTGGAATTTCTTGTTTTGTAAAATCATTGTGGTCTATGAGTTTATGATAGTTTGAACTTTGTTATTTAATTTAATTCATTGCTTAATTACTGTTTTCCCATGAATGATTATACTGTGGTCAATATGTTAGCATAGTAGTATTCCCAGATAGTTTTTTGTTTGTTGGGAGGTTGGGCTTTGAGGGGGCAGAGTTAATACTTTGTGTGAAATATCTTAATTTATAACAGTGAAATTGCTTTCTCTTTTGTCTCTGATTTGTCTTGTGATTTTTTTGAGGTGAAATTTAAGTTTTTGTGTGAATAGTATTATTACACCTATCTTGAGTGTCTTGCTTGTACTGTATCACATCATACCTTTGTTTAATTCTTAATAAACTGTTCACTTGTTAAAAAAAATTAATATCAGTAGTCAGTTGAGTAAAATATAACTAAATTGAAAGTTAAATCAATGTTTTCTCAAAAGAAATAAAAAAAAAAACCCGATTTACCCAGGAAAACTTCTGCTGTTGAAAGGCAGTTACTTAAAAATAAATAAATAAATAAATAAATATAAAATGTAAAAATAAATGACTTTTAGATAGAAATACAGAAGAAAATCTTCAGGATCTATTTTAATCAAAGAATTCTTAGACTTGATTCCAAAAGAATCCTTCATAAAAGAAAAATTGATTAAAAAAATACTTTTTCTCCTCTATGAAAGACCCTGTTAAGAGGGTGAAAAGATAAGCTAAAGCCTGGGAAAAAGTGCAAGTTACATATCTGGCAAAGGACTCATATAGAAAACAAACAGTATCACTAGAAAATTTGCAAAATTCATTAACAGATATTTTGCCAAAAATCTGATATGCAGATGGCAAGTAAGTATGTATAAAGATGCTCAACATACTGGCAATTAGGGAAATGTAAATTAAATCCACAATATGCTATTATTGCACATCTATCAGAATAGCTAAAATAAAAAATAGTAACAACACCAAATGCCATGAGGATACAGACAAAACAGATCACTCATTCATTCTTGGTGGGAATTTACAATGATACAGCAGTTCTGGAAAATACTTTAGCAGTTCCTTTTAAACCTATAAATAGAATTACTCAAAGAGCTAAGATTGCACTCTTGGGCATTTATCTCAGAGAAATGAAAACTTTTATTCTTGTCAAAATTTATACAGGAATTTTCATATCAACTTTCTTTGTAATAGCCAAAACCTGGAAATAACCCAGGTGGACTTCAGCAAGTTAATATTGTTATGCACTGTGGTACAGCCACACCATGCATGCTACTTGGTAATAAAAAGAAACAAATGTTGATGCCCCAGAAATGTGGATGAATCCAGGGAACTATGTAGGCCAAAAATAGTTAGGTTCAAAAGGAAGTATATTACATGATTTCTTTCATGTACCACTCATTAAATAACACAATTATAGATATCGAGAACAAAGAGGTTGCCCAGGATTAGGAATGGGTGTAGGAGAAATAAAGGAATAGTATGAGGGAATCTTTGGAGATGACACAGTTAAGTATCTTGGTTCTGAAGATGGTTACATTAAGCTACATGTGAGCATACAAGTGAGGGCAGGCATAACTGAAGAAATCTGAACAGGTTCTATAGATTATTCCAATGTCAATTTCCCCTTCTTGATACCATACTATTGTTATGCAATATGTTTTCCTTGGCTGAGTAAAACTGGGCGAAGGGTGTATAGGACATCCCTATACTTTTTTTTTTCAAATTGTTTTGCATTTATAATTAGTTAAAAAATATATAAGTTAAAAAAAGAAAGGCAAGCCACAGTTTGGAGGAGAAAAGTCTAAATACGATGTATTACCCAAAATACACAAAGAACTCTTATAACTCAATACTGAGAAGACACCAAAATAAAAGATTTGAAAGACCCTTCAAGTCAGCCATGGTGACACACACTATAGCCTCAGCTGCTCAGGAGAGTCCCTTGAGTCCAGGAGTTATAGGATGCAGTGAGCTACAATGGTGGCACTGCATTCCAAACTAGGGAACACAGTCAGACCGTGACGCTAAACGAACAAACAACCCACCCCAAAACCTTCAACAGATCTTTTAAAATGAAGATATTCATTTCAAATGGCTAATAAGTACATGGTGAGGTGCATAGTATTTTTCTCGGAGAACTACAAATTAAAACTATTACATAATAAGTAGGTACCACTCACTACCTGTCCACTAGACTGGCTAAAATTAAAACAATTGACCACATGTTGAAGAAAATGTGGAGCAACAGGAACTCTTATACATCGCAGGTGGCAGTATAAAACGGATTCCCCGGGATGAAACAATTTGGTATTTTCTTAAAGTTAAACATATGTTTGCCTTAAATGTCCAAAGTTTCTTAGTTCTTAGGTATTTTCCCAAGAGAAATGAGAGCCTATGACCACATGAGACCTGGCCATAACAGCTTTCTTTATAAGTTATTTTAACCAGAAACAGCCCACATATCTAGAAACAGTTGAATGGCTGAACATCAGTAGAATGGAAAGTTGCCCAGTAATGAAAAGGAATGAATTATTGATACATGTGGCTATAGGGAGGAATCTCATAATTTAATCATTAGGCTGGGTTCAAGAAGCCCAACACAAAGTACTTAAGTGTGGAATGATTCCATTCATATAAAATTATTTGTTTTTAATTTCAGATTAATATGTCAGTACACACAATTAGGTTACATTCTTTGCATCTGTAAGGTAAAGTCTGAGTTGTAGTTGTTTACTTCACCCAGGAAGTGTGCCATATTCCTGGGTATTATTCCCTTTGGGTGGGAACTTGCCAAACTCTCTCTCTCCCCTTCTTGAATTTGAGTTTTTCACCCACCACAGCCTTGATTGGGTGCTTGTCATGGCCAGAGCCACACTATTCTCTTCCAAAACAAAATCTTACATATGTGAAAGCATTTGTCCTCTGGTCTCCTTTAGGCAATATGCATAAACCCAGTGAAGGCCATGCCCTACCTTCATTATCTACTTATAAAGAAGGCCTTTCTCTTCACTCTTGGTATGAGTTCCTTTTTCTTCCAATCTCTTTCAATTTCTGGCTCCAGGAAACCTTCCTGGGTTCCCAGGTTGAGTCCTATGGCCTCCTGCAGGTACTTCCTGTCTCCATGGGACCACAGTGCTGACCTGATGTTTAGTTTTTCCGGAAAACCTGGCTCCTTGCTCCCTTGGGATTTCTTCCGGGGCAGGAACCTCTATCCCTGGCCAGCACAGAGCCCCTGAAGCCTAGCCCACAGGGCCCCTGCTCAGGCCACGGCTTCTGCTCCATGCAGGGAAAGGAAACCTGCATCCAATCTCCTGAGCAGGCAGTCATACCTATGTTTGGAAATCCAAGCTTGACAGGTGGGGTGGGCCTTGCTCTCGGGGGTTCAGAGCTGATTCGTTAAAAGGTTTTATGAAAGCATGCTAAATAGACCGTGCAATTGTGAGAGTGAATTCTTCTCTGGTGGAAATTACTCAGTCATTTGGTTTTTATTTTTGCAAATGCTGCTTGGCCCTTTTGAACACTCACTTGATACGCCTTCACTGCCAAAGCAACAGGAAGATATGCTTTGAATTCCCTGTAAAACCCCCGTGTAAACACCAGGCTTACGGGTAAATTGCAACAGAACACTGTGTGGCTTGGGAGCCTACACAGTGCACTCCCGCCTGACTACTGCTGGTAAAAATACCTTGGCCTTGGGAGCCCCCACCCCCAAGACTTCAAGGTCTAAAATATGTTGGTGGGGTACCAAACCCCTTGTCCTGTCTCCCCCAAATAAGGAGAATCCTTATTCATCCTTTACCTCTGGTGTCCACGGTCAAGTCATCAGGGACAGGGATGGAGATGCTCCTACCAGCTCCCATCCCATGGTCTCAGGGCTATTCCTAACTTGCCTGGCCTGCTCCTTCCCCTGCCTCCTCCTTTGGCCTCAGTTTCAAAGACACTCTGCTTCCAGGATGTCCACCTTGCTGGGCTTAGCCTGTCCCCTCTTCAAGGGAAGCCTTTACCTGCGAATCGACATAAGTGTTTCAATTTGGTGCTTAGGCTCCTGCCACTACTTAGATCTCCCTCACAGACAATTTTCTCTTGCTTTGTGACTTTCCTGAATCTTCTCAGGGTGTTGTGTATGTGCATGTGCACCTTCAGCCCCCTTGGCTCTGGCCCAAGTGGACTGACCCTCAAAGGGTCAGGGTTGGAGCCTGGTACAGGATTTGTTCCTGGCAAGCACTGGTCTGAGCAGCAGGGCCCAAGCAATAGGATGTTGACATGAACATTTGCTACACTGGCCACTGAAAGAGGAGGCCGGAGGAGCCCAGAGGAGCCCCTTGCCCAAGCTAGGCAGGCCCTAGGTCTCTGAGGCTCCGCCAGGGCCAAGTGGGGCTGGTGGTGGTGGTATGGACAATAATGTCTCCATCTGGGGCAGCACACAAAGTCCTGGCAGTGACAGTGGTTGAGGTGGTGGGGCTACCTGCAGCTGGGGAATGGCTGCTGAGCTGGCTCCACCTCCTTGTGACACACAGGCCCATGGAAACCAGAGCTGGAGGGCTTGTAGGCCACTGGTCCAGGTTCTGGCCAAGCCTGGACGCTTCTGTCCTCCTGCCCAGTGCTGACTTCCCTTCTATGTCTCAGCCAGGGACCCTCACTCCTCCCAGGTATCTGCTCTACCCCAGCTGAGCTCTTGCTAGAGGGATGCACAGAGTAGCCAGGGGTCTGAACTGGATAGACAGATAGGGGGATAGAGTGGCTAAGGAGATGGTTTCTTAAGGGGCAGAAAACCAGCCACCAGCACTGGGGGTGTCAGGCTTCTTGGCTGGAGCTTGCAGCCCCCTTGGTTCCATCAAGGTGTAGGGGAAATGGCGCAGACCCCTTAGAGAAGGAGGCCTGGTGAGGAGATCTGGGCCTCCCTCTGTGTGACTGAGGAGGAGGCCTAGCTCAGTGTTAGATCAGGTGCGGGAGGTTAACACTGACAGCTGCTCCACCTCTTTGTGCCTCAATGTCCTCATCTATGAAAAGATGGGGGCTTTTCTCGAACTTGGAGGACAGTGGTGGGTATTAGGCATGGTGATGTGTGAAACACTTAGCTCTGGCTTGGTACAGGATGGACGTGAGTTACTGACAGACCCACTGGTGCCAGAAATGCCCTCTGAGCTCACAGCCTCCACCCAGCCTGGCCCTGCCTCTAGGTTATGCTGAGTGTGGGGCCTTCTATCTCCCAGAAAGGCCCTGGGTGAGGCAGCCAGAGGGAGGTTACTGCAGAGCACATTTGGGCCAAGAAGCAACAGTCTGAAAGGGTACCCACCTCTCAAGTCATGGACTCTGACTGGCTGGGGCACTGGCGAGCCCATGCCCTAATTACTCCTTTACCCCTAAAACTCTGTGTTTTGGAATTTTCTGCCAGCCTAGAGAGGTCAGGCATTGGAGAGAGCAGACTCGACCCTACCATAGGAAACCCCTATGATCTCATTCTTTTTATAAATGCTGCTTAGGGCTAAACAAAAACTAACTGGACGACTGGCTGTGGGATGAGCTGATGGCCCAGCCATGAAGAAAGCATGGGTGTGATGATCTCTGGGCTCTTGTTGGCCAAGTGAGCTCAGCATTTATGTTGTCTGTGTGTCCAGAGGCAGCAGGCTAGAATGCTAGCCCTTAGGGCAAATGAGGACACGAAGTCCTGGCAAGGTGGGTCCCCTGGAAGATGACCCTGAGACAAGAGTTCAAGTGCAGTAGTTTGATAGGGAGGAGAGCCCAGGACATACCAGATGCAGATGAGGAAGGGAACCAGTGTGGAACTTAAACCTCAGGCTCCCCACTGGAGGGCTGAGGGAGCTGGAGCACTGTCTATCAGTCTGGTCAGCTGCTGGCCAGGGCCTGCTCCAAGGGGCATGAGTGTTCTGCACCTTCCAACTTCCCAGCATTGCCAGAGGGCTCTGGTGACTAGAAAAAGTCCTCCAGCCAGGAATCTCAGGTGCTGGGTTGGACATGACCCAGAGCTGGATGAAGCTGTGACTGCTGAGGGGCATGTGGGCAATGGCAGAGTCCATGTGAGGACACAAAGCATTTTGTGGACACTAGGAATCTTGTTCCTTATCAAATGTCTACGTGCAGCACTTGACTTGGCCCAGATAGAGTGTCTAAATACTCCAGGTGGAGCTTGACTTGGAAGCTTATAAACAGGTGGAGCTTGATTTGGAAGATGTAAACAGCTGAGGACTCTTGAAATCGTTGGGAGCTTTTTGCTCATGCATCTGGCTAGGGGCTGGGATAGCTGTACATGGCTTGGACTTCTTCACAGCATGGTGGCCTCCAGATAGTAGGGCTTCTATAAGGAGGTATAGGGCTCTGTAGGAAGCAGCTTTGGTGAAGCTAGTGGAAGCTAGGTGGCCTTATGTGGCCTAGAGTTGGTGGTGGTGGTGGGGTGTCATGGAGCCACTTCCCCTTACTCTGCTGGTTAAAGTAATCACATGCCCCAGCACATTCCAGGCATATTCCCACTTCTTGATGAGAGGGATGTTAGAGAATTTACAGCTAACTTTCAGATCAGCACAAATAGCAGTAACAGTAATGACTGTTCACGGAACTGCTGGGCACTGGGCTAGAGGTTTGCCTGTGCCCTCCTGCCCACTCAAGACAGCCTGTGAGTTAGATGTTGCTACTCCCAGAGCATCCCATGAAGAGGCAGGAAGGTAGTATGGGCAGGACTGGGCCCTGGGGTTTTCTCCCAGTCTCCAAAGTCCTCTTCCCTTTTATAAACTGCCATATACCATTGTTGCATGCGAAACTTCTTCATTCTTTTGACAAATATTTACTGAATGCTGGTCATGACAGCCAAGCTGGATGAGGCCTCTGTTTCCTGTAGCTCACAGACAGGCGGCTGGAGAGGCAAGAAATGCACAAGGACAGGCCAGTCCTAAGGGGGATGAGGTGAAGAGGGAGTCCCTGAACAAGGACTTGCTCTTCGAGACTGTGGAGGAGAGAAGGCCTGAGACATTTGTAGACCCAGGGTGAAGGGCCCTCCAGGTACTAGGAATAGCATGTGCAAAGGCCCTGTGGTGTGAGTGAGCTGGGTGGGTCTGAGGGCTGAAAGCAGTGACTCAGAAGGTTGAGGAGGGGATGTAATGGAGGGGTCACCCAGAGCCATCCTGAGGTCTCTACAAGTAGAGAGAAGGAACTGGGAGGATGAGTAAATGGGGGCTCACCAAGGCCACCCTGAACCCAGTGCTTCCCCCTCTCACCCTACCTCAAGCCACATACTGGTGTCTGCAAGGAGGGCCTGATCTCTGTGAAGACCCAGCCTATCAGTGCCAAGGCCAGCCTCATGGCCTCCCCCACTTTGGTCATCTCAGGGAGCAGCAGGAGGCACACCAAACAGCCCTCCAGGGCTGGCCTTGCCCATCAGGGAAACATAACGCTGCTTTGGAATGAGGTGATTTCGAGCAGCCGATGCAAGGAAATGGGTATTTATGTAACAGTGGGCATGGTTTTTATTTTCCCTAATTTTCAGATTACTTTCGATTAGGCCTCTTCGGAGTAAAAAAGGCTTGAAGTGAAATCGATCCTGCCTAAATCATTATGGCCTGCCCAGCCCCAGGCCGCCTCTGCAGACAATTACCCCAGACCCCAAGGTTAGGGGGCAAACTCCAGGCAGGGGACACTTCCTCAGAGCTCACCCAGCCCTGAGTGGCCCAGGTCTCCTCTGGAGGGGTCTTTGTGCTGGTATGGCACACAGCAGCCATTGATTTGGTCCCTCTGGCCAGAGGGGCGGGGGAAGGAGACCAAGAGAACAATTCCCACCAACATCTGGACTCTATCTCTTCTTCCCACCCCCAAGTCAGGACAGGGAGGAGGAGGGGAGAGGGAAAAGGGAAAAATGCCCAGGTCAAATTCAAATGCTTTCATAAATTTTGCACTAGAAATGTTTTGACATGAATATTTTTGTCAGTCTCCAGCGTTTGCCAAAAGAAACTCAATTCCACAGGACAGCACAAATATACTCTCTAGCTTGCTCTGGAGCGGCTGTGAGGCATGCAGGCTGGGCCCTGAGCACCTGTGAGGCAGCCTGGGTTGGGTGGGGACACTGGGGGCCCCAGTGACATCTAGAGAAGACCTAGGGGTGGCACCCTGTGGCCAGGGGGTTCCCTTCTAAGGTCCACCTGGACAGGTCCTGCCCAGCCTAGGGAAGTTGGGAGCCCCACCTAGAGGGATGGAGGGAAGCATGTGGGTACGTTGGAGGGAACCCCACTCATGTTAACCATGGTTTTCCCCAGGGAAGTTGGCAAAACAGTCATTTTGTTTTTCTTCTTTTTTTCTTGACTATATGTATTTTTTCCACTCTTCCACAATGAATATGAATTACTAAAAAGGTTATTTTAAAAATGCATCTTTCTTCCTCAAAGAGTGAGACATCGAAACGCTATATGATCCTACAATTCCACTTTTGCATTTATACACCAAAGAATTGAAAGTAGGGACACTAACAGTTATTTGTCACTGTCCTACTAATGAGATGGGCAGAGGTGATGTGTCCCTTCTGGGACACAGAGTTTGACTGCAAGGGAGAGGCTCGCTAGTGTTCTCCTTCCTTGGTAATGGGGCACATTTGACATAGGGGCTGCTCTTCCAGCCAGTACTGAATTAGTCCAGCACCCATGAATCACTTTCCTCCATAAGTCATATAGGACATAAACGACAGTGAATGCCTACAATGATCAGAGGCCCCTGCAGACTACGTAGGACACATGAAAAAAAATCTCTGTTATTTTAAGCCACTGATATTTGGAGGTTGTTTGTTATTGCAGGAGAACCAAGACAATCCTGACAGATACAGACATTTCACATAAGTATTATTATCTGGATATCTGGATTTTCTAGAAGAATATAAATCAGGCCACATAGGGCTTATGCTTTCACATGGCAACAAGTGGCTGAAGTCAGTGTCAGCTTTATTTGGGAGTCAGATATCTCCACTTTTCTCAGTCTCCATTCAGCTCATTGGCTTACACATGCTTACTCTGGTCCACTCAGTATCAGTATTTGCCACGCTAACCTGGCTTTCCCTCAAGAGCCTCCCAGGACCCTGGTCACTGTCTAAGTCTCCCCATAGCTGAGGATGCTTGCTGCCAGGAGAGACCCTAAGACTCAGTCATCCTGATGTGTAAGGGATTCTGTACCTGAAAACTATTACCCTCTACGGACATTTGTGTCCAATGCTTAGCACTTAGCTTGGGGTGGTAGATTTTTACAACCACTCCCACATTTTTGGACTCCCACATTTCTTAAACTAAAGAAATGACACTCCACTAGTAGGATCCCAGCTATAAATGAGGGTAGGAACTGAATCCACTAACATCTATTTGTCAGACCAGGAAGATTTTATTCTAAGGTGGTAGGTACTCAGAGTAAGGGGACATTGACACTCACAGAGGCTCAGTGAGGTTGCTCAGCTAGTGAGGAGAGGATGTGAAGGGCCTGAAGCTGATGTTCACATTTGCACACAAGAGTATTGTCGTGCATGCTTCCCAGGAGAACTCAAAGGTCTCCTGCTTCTTCTGTGCTCCTCCAAGGTTATCAGGTTTCCTAAGCTCTTCAAAGGATGCTTAATCTTACCCCTTTCCAGAAGGAAAATCACTTTGGTATGCTGCCACCAATATCTGCCTGTCCTATTCAGCCACAAGTCCCACACCTTCCTTCCCATGCGGGATTCCACTTCTTTATACTTCCATCATCCATTTCGGAAGAAAACTATATTAGACCAAGAGAAACTACTGCTCTCTGAGTGCTTACTTCAAGAACATAGAAGAAATTGGGTCAGCTATCAAAATCTCCTTCAAATGAGGGATGTAAGTTATACATCACAGTGTCTCAAACATCTGCCTGGAGCAAAACTTGGCAGCAAGCCCCTGTGAGGTGGAGAGTCAGATCCTCCTTTCACTGGGCTGGGTGAAAAACAAGGCTCAGAGAGGTGAAATGACTGGACCAAAGGTGAACAGTGAGTTGGGAGCAAAGGCTGGAACAAATCTTCTGCTTTCAAATCCAATATTTCTCTTGCCTCTGGCCTGGTGAAGCTCCCCTTCCATGCCTCTGGGGAGAAATATTCAGGCAGACCCAGTTTCCAACCTAATCTCTGCCATGTATTGTAAGTGTGAGGCCAGGAGCAAATTCCTGTCTCCCTAAGCCTTGAGTTCTTCATCTGTAACATGCAGCAAACATACGCCCCTCGCCGCGCCTAAGGATTGGTTAAGACTGTGTGAGGCTCAAGGGAATGAAGGTTAGTTATGACTACTCACTTACAACCTAGGTCATTCCTAGAGCTACTCCACTCAAAAAGTATATTTTCCATGTAAAATGCTAGGATTCCTCTCTGGAAACAGAATGAGCATTTCCACTTCACTTGAAGAATTAAGATTGAAAATTGGAAAAACATTCCTCCTCCTTCTTCCTTCTTTGGAGATTAAAATACCCTTTGATTTACTTTGGAAGCTAACATACTCAGTCTGAGAGGACAATTTGTATGGAACCTGTGCTGGGAAAGGCAAAATTCCCATCACCTGGCACTGTAAGCTCTAGGCGGCTTTCATGTTGGCCAGGGCACCAGGCTTCCTGCTTCGTCTTTCACTCCCTCGTTATCTCCCTCATTTCTTCCCTTCCTCCTTTCTTTCCTCTTTCTGATTATTTTTTAATGTGGAAAAATCAACATAGCATTTTAACCATTTCTAGGTGTACGGTTCAGTAGCATTAAGCACATTCACAATGTTGTGAAACTATTGCCACCATCTATTTCCAGAACTTTTTCAATATTTCATAATGAAACTCTGTACCCACTTAGCAATCACTCTCCAGTCCTCCCTCTTCCAGTCCCAGGTAACCACCATTCTACTCTCTGCCTTTTAATTTGCCTCTTCTAAGTACTTCTTGTAAGTAGAGTCATAAACTATGTGTCCTTTATGTCTGGCTTATTTCACTTTAATGATGTCTTCCAGGTTCATCCATGCTGTAATGTGTGTCAGAATTCCATTCCTTTTTAATGGCTGAGTAATATGCCACTATACATCTATATATATTTCATGTATCCATTCATCTTTTGGTTGACACTTAGGTTGCTTCACCTTTTAGGTATTGTGAATAATGCTTGTATGAACATTGGTGTTCAAGTATCTGTTTGGGTCCCTGCTTTCACTTTTTGTGGGGGATATAGCCACAAGTGGAATTGCTGGGTCATATGGTAATACTGTATTTAACTTTTTGAGGAACCACCATACTGTTTTCCACAGTAGCTATACCATTTTACATTCCCACTAACGATGTATAAGGGGTTTCCATTTATCCACATCCTGGCCAACAATTGTTATTTTCCATTTTTTTAATGGGTATAAAGTAGTATCTCACTATGGTTGTGAGTTATTCTAGCTCTCAGAGTCTTACTGAGGGTGAGACTCTTGCCTCAGCCTCCCAAGTAGCTGGGATTACAGCCATTTATCACAATGCCTTGCTCTTACTCAGGCTGATCTCGAACTCATGAGCTCAGGCAATCCACCCACCTTGGCCTCCTGGAGTGCTAGGATTATAGGCATGAGCCAACACACCCAGCCTAAGTCCTCTATTTTCTTACTGATCTTTGTTTGTGATCTTATCTGTTATTGAAAGTCAGGCATTGAAGTCTCCAACTGTTATTGTAGGGGTGTTTATTTCTCCCTTTTATCCTGTCAATGTTTGCCTCATATATTTTGGGCTTGGTCATTTGGTACATAAAAGTTTATAACTGTAATATACTCTTGATGAATTAATCCTTTTATCAAAATATAATGTTCCTCTTAGTCTCTTCTAACAGTTTTTGACTTAAAGTTTCTTGGTGTAATATTAGTGTAGTTATTCCAGCTCTCTTTTGGTTACTATTTTCATGGAATATTATTTCATTTTACCAGTTTTGATCTATTTTTATCTGTAGATCTAAAGTGAGACTTTTATAGATGGTATATAATTGGATTAATTTAAAAAAATTTTTTTTTATTTTTACATATACACATGTTAATTAGGTTTCCACTTTGTGCCTTCACAGAATTTAAAAGGCTTAAAATTTAATAACAATAAGAATATTTAAGATAAGGACTAGAAACAACAACCATGTAAAGAATGAATGAAGATAAATACATTCAGAAAACAGATGATTACTGTATCAAAATATTAAGCAATATTAATAATAATAATTCCAAGAAAGTAATGTTCACATTGTCAAATAAGGGTATGTCTATTATAGAATGCTTTGACTCTGAGACTCAGTATGAAGTCATCAGTTAACTTCTTATTTTTTTTTCAAAGTCTCAAAAAATAGACAGCTAATATTATATAAATAAAAGTAAAAGAGAGTTTCAAAAAACAGATCATGCCAAATCTTATAGACAATAGAAAAAGAAGAAATATTTCAAAATCATTCTACTTGATCAGGATACACATGATATTGAAATTGGAGAAAATATATTGTTATAAAGGGAAATTACAAACATATTTCACTTATAAATGAGGATGCAATATCCTAAACAACATATTGACAAGTCGAATTAAAAATTAATGTTTAAGTAATGTACTTTGGTCAAAATTGAATCCAATTTATGTGAGAATTAGTCACTATTTTCTTTCTTTTTCTTTGTTTGTTTTCTTTCCCTCACCCCTCCCTCCTTCTCTCTCTGTCTGCTCTTCCCTTCCCCCATGCCCCACTGTGTCATTGTCATTAATTGTCCTTAAATCAAAGCTGAATACATAGGATTCATGCTTCTCCATTCCTGTAATGTTTCACTAAGAATAATGTGTCCCACCTCCATCCAAGTTAGTACAAACGCTGCAAAGTACAACGTTACTATTTTCATGGAATATTTTTTCATTCTACCAGTTTTGATCTATTTTTATCTTTAGATCTAACGTGAGACTTTTACAGATGGTATATAATTGGATCAATTTTTATTTATTCTGTCAATCTGTCTTTTGATTGGAGCATTTAATCTATTTACATTTAAGTAATTATGAGTGAGGAAAGACTTACTGATGTCATTTTGCTAGTTATTTTCTATATATCTTATAGCTTTTTGTCTATCATGCCTTCATTATTGCATGTTTTGTGTTTTTTTTTTATGGTAAAATGTTTTGATTCCCTTTTAATTTTCTTTTCTATAGATATCTTCTTGCAGTTACTCTGGGGCTTGCATTTAACATTCTAAATTTGTAACAATTTACTTCAAATTGATACCAACTTAACTTCCATATTTTATAAATCTGTGTTTCCATACAGCTCTGCCTGCCCTTTTAAGCTATTGATGTCACAAATTACATCTTTACACATTGTGTGCCCAGTAATATAGATTTAATCTTTTTATTAATTTGCCTTTCAAATCATGTGAACAGTGGAGTTACAAACAAAATGAAGATAAAACTGAGTTTTCTATTCTCTCATGTAGAGATATTTATTTCTTTACCATTCGTGTTATGTTTGCCATCTTTTCAATTAGCCTAAGGATTACTTTTAGTGTTTCCTGCAGGGCATGTTTAGTGAAAACAAACTCCCTCAGCTTTTGTTTACCTAGGAATGTCTTAATTTTCTCACATTTGTTAAGAATCATTTTTGTTGATTATAGAATTCTTGGTTGACAGGTTTTTGGGTTTTTTTTCCTACACAGCATTTAAAATCATCCCACTGCCTTCTGGCCTCCAAGGTTTTTGATGAGAAATCTGTTGATAGTTTTATTATGGACTCCTTGTAACATGTGTCTTATTGCTGTTTTCTCTCTGTTGTCTTTGATTTTCAAAGGCTTAATTATAATGTGTCTTGGTGTGGATGTCTTTAAATTTTCCTACTTGCAGTCACAACACGTATGTGAATGTGCGTATGTGACAGTGTCTTACAGGTCCCTTAGGCACCATTCACTTTTTTTGTTATTTTTTCTTTCTGTTTATTTTTTTAATTTAAGGCTGTAATAGTCTGTTGTTTTGATATTTTCATCAACTGTTTTGCCAAGGACTATTCCTTGTCAAGTGTGATCACTGAAGTCTGTTTCTTTAGCTCATTCATTTAACACTTTGACAGAGATTTCCTTTATTGCCAGAAACTGGAAATACAGACATGAAAAATAAAACAATGGTAAGAAAACCCCACCTCTCCCAGTCTTTGCAGTTCTACTCCTTCTTACTTGGTGGTCTCAAATTTAGACCACAAGCTGCTACCCCTGCTGTACCTGGGAGGGTATAGAATAGGAATGAGTAAAACTACCACAAAACTTTCTTGCTTATTTAATATTAGCTTAATTGTTAAAAACCCTGGACTGCATTATAGAGTTCTGACAAAGTTGTGTCTGACAGTTGCTGCTTGTTTTTGATGTTTCTGTGGGGGTACAGGAGTTCGGAGGTTCCCAGTTCATGAACTTTTTTTGTGGACACTCCTGAGAGGCCTTTCTTGATATTCTTCTGACTGTGAGAGATAACATGATGCCCAGAAATGGGCCATTTGAGCCACATCTCAGTAGTAAAGCCAGGAAGGCTTTGTGTGTAGCAAGTGCGCTTCATCATCATGGGAACTCTAGGGGATGGACATTGGTGGCCCCTCACTGAGGGCAAGTCCAGATGATGCCTGTACTTGTTAAGAGGGCTCCCTTGAGAATACAGGAATGAGTATGAGAAGCAATACTGTGCTTGATTATTTGGCCCAGGAATCAGGTGGGAAATGGGCACATGTGTTGTACATTTGTTCTACATGTTCTACCATCAACTAGATAATTTATATGTGGGGAAATTGAAACTCAGATTCACATAATTTGTCCCTAATAGAGTTGATCCTTGAACCCAGAATCCAGTGCTCAATGTGCTGTTCAGGTACATCTCATTTGTGCTTTGCTTTCTTACACCTCACAGACTCTGGGTTTTTCACAAATTGAAGGTTTGTGGCAAATTTGATTTGAGCAAGTCCAATGGCACCATTTTTTCCCAACAGTATATGCTCATTTCTTGTCTCTGTCAGAATTTTTTAGCAATAAAGTATTTTTAAATTAAGGCATGTATGTTTTAAAGAGATGATGTTATTGCATATTTAACTAACTACATTATAGTGTAAGCATAATTTTGTATGCACTGAGAAACCAAAAAAACTTTTGTGACTCACTTTATTGTGGTGGTCTGGGACCAAATCTGCAGTATCTCCAATATATGCCCATAATCTTAGTATCTATTTCTGTACAGCAAACCACCTCAAAACTTTGTGGTTCAAAAAACAATAATATAATTATCACCACAGATTCTGTATTTCAGAACTTGGAACAGCTTGTGTCTGTCCTACAGTAGCTGGCACTTCTGTTAGGAAAAAAAAACAAAAGTGCTTTGGTTTGTATGAGTCCAATGCCTGCGGGATAGGATCACTGGGTGGGAGATTGGGTGTCATATTTGCTCTGTCATCAGAGCTGGGTAGGTGAGGCAGAGGTTAGCTGGGATTATTGATTGGAGAATGCTTCATGTGGCTCTCTGTGTGGCTCGGGCTTCCTCAAAGCATGGCAACCGTAGAGCAGTGAGACTTCTTACATAGCAGGCCAGGGCTCTGAGGGTTTGGTTTTCTGGTGAGTAAGGTAAGAGCTTTACAGCCTTTTATGACCTGGCCTTAGAAGTTACACAGTGTCTTCCTTGTCCCTTCTCCTTGGTCAAAGCATCCACAGCCTACTCAGATTTAAAGAGGGTACACAGATCCTCCTCTTGATGGGGAATGTTAAATAGTTGGCAGCTACATTTTAAAAATGCTGCACCTGTCTTTGAAGTTTTGTTCTTAGCACCTGTACCAGCTTTCTGATGGGCTTGCCCAGCTGCCCCAGAGGAAAGCAGGAAGCAACCCCCATCTCCAAGCTTTGGGGACGCCAG
Source organism: Perodicticus potto (assembly GCA_963574655.1). Taxonomy (NCBI): domain Eukaryota; kingdom Metazoa; phylum Chordata; class Mammalia; order Primates; family Lorisidae; genus Perodicticus; species Perodicticus potto. The sequence goes on from CAUYRH010046132.1 coordinate 18,696, forward strand.
AAAGTTAGGGACAGTGGCAGGCACTGCTCTGCCATATATGGGCAACATTGTTCTAAAAGACCTCACAGAATTTGTGGCCTTGAGCTGGTGGCTGTAAGCATTTCTAAGCAAACCATGGAACTCTTGGTTATTAAGCACCTATTACATGCCAAACTCTTGTATCCAACCCTATAGGGAAGTGTAGCAGAACAGATCAGAGTCTGGGGCACAGGGACTGCTTATTATTGCCATTATTATCATTATTACTTCTTGTTTCTCAGAGAGGGCTTTGTGGATCCCTGCCCCTTAGGGAAGTTCTGCAGAGAGAAACAGAGGGTGTGGTCTAGTCAGCATGAAAGTGCTATATTCTTGACATCCCACTGTAGCTTAAATTAAGGTCACATTCCACAGCTCATGGCCACTTGCTTCAATAAACAACTCCAGTTTTTTTCCGACTTCCCTCTGAAAGTCAGTTTCCTGGCCGCTGTGTCTCTGACTGCCTATGACCAGGATTAGGGGTGTTGGTAGGGAGCTAGACCTGCCCTCCTTGCTGGCTTGAACCTAGGTATGTCTCTTCTCCTCTTTGGGGCTTGGATTCCTCTTCTGAGCATTGAGGGGAATTGGGGAGTTTCCAGTGGCCTTCCAGTTGGAAACCAGATGCTGCTGCTTCCCCCTACCTCCTGCAGGCCTCACCAACCTCTGGGAACAGTGCTGGTTTGGGAGGTTCTCTGTCTCTGACTCTCTGAACAGGCTTACTGGGAAGCATAACAATAGAATCAAGCCAGGCTGCAGTTGAGGCAGGTATGGAATGCAATATAATCACTCATGAGAATCTCTTGCCTGCCCCTGATGGACCAGAACACAACCAAGGCCAGAACATGGCTGTGCTTGTGGTCCATACCTTGCCTGCTGCTCTCAGCCTAGGCCTCCTGCTCTGTCTGACTGAAATAAAGGCATCTAGGATGATGGCTTGGGCTTTAGCTGGGACAGAACATGAGTGTTTGTGCCTCATGTGGCCTGAGAGTCTGGGACTGTGTGGGAGGCCACATCTAGTGGTAGAAACCCTGCCCTGGTTTGGGGAACTAGCTCAGTCATAGGCTTGTTGTGTGAGCTTGGCAACCTGGTTCCCCTCTCTGGTTTCAGTTGTGAAACAATTCCTCAGAGTGCCTATATCTGCTTTAGGTTCAGTAAAGGGGCGGCCCTTAGCTTTGTGATGCCTCATCACCTATAATATGTCATCTATCTATTTATCTATTATCTATCATCTATTACTATCATTTATTTATCTGTCTATCAAAATATATTTATCTTTTTTCTATCATTTATCAGAATCTGTCATCTATGTACATACCTATCTGTCATTTGTGTACCCTCTTTCTCTCTCTGTACCTGATTATGACTGGAGCTCACTCCAATACTCTTAATTCACCAGATCTGGGATGGGACCTGGTATCTGCTTATTTTGTTTGTTCCTTAAAGCTCCCAGGTGACTTGCTGTCCAGGACAGGTGGAGAACAGCAATGCAATTCTTCGCAGTTCCTGGGTGCTGCCTCTGGCTAAGCCAAGACTTATTTCCATTTAAAAAAGAGAAGCTGGCTCGGCGCCTGTGGCTCAACAGGCTAAGGCACCAGCCATGTACACCTGAGCTGGCGGGTTCGAATCCAGCCCGTGCTGGCCAAACAACAATGACGGCTGCAACCAAAAAATGGCCGGGTGTTGTGGAGGGCGCCTGAGGTCTCAGCTACTTGGGAGGCAGAGGCAAGAGACTCACTTGAGCCCAGGAATTGGAGGTTGCTGTGAGCTGTGATGCCATAGCACTCTATCCAGGGTGACAGCT